>JAXIVH010000070.1:914857-924857 GCA_036785325.1 Urophycis tenuis | reverse complement strand
TGATTGATCAAGTTCAAAATTACCTTTGTTTTTAGAACACAGTCATATAAGTGAATGTGCGGATATATAGACGTTATTTATTCACATTGGTTTTTGTGAAGGTTACTTAAATAGCGTGCCATATTTTCTAATCTCACACCTCCCGGTCAACTTGTAGCTCTTTAACAGGGGAGCGTGGGAATTGGTCGCGTGTGATTCGGCCCCTCTGCCCCTCGGCCCTTCAGTCCCTGTACAGCACACTGCACACTGTTCAGGGACTAAGAATAGAGGAATTCTGACACTGATCGCGCGCAGGGAACCAGTGCCACGCATCGGTCGCATAAACAAGCTGACACATTCGAAGACGGAACCTGCCGGACCATCCCTGTCAGAGGACTGCGATGACACTGAGGGCCTCATTTACTAACATTTGCGACCGCAGCGTAATCTGCGCCAGCGCCGAGCCGTTATTTGCGCAGCATTCGTCACCGCACTTTACATTGTATTTATCAAACCTGTACTTCATCAGGCAATCAGCGCCATACTCCGCCCTAATGTAATTAGCGCACCGTTAAAAGAAGGGAGAGTGGGCCTGCGTGTTTGCGTAACCATGGACAATCCAAGAAAAAGAAAAAAAAAGTTCAGCGACCAGGAAGTGGAGCTATTGGTACATGAAGTGTCGGCGCGGTGCCTTTGTCGGTGTCTTCTTCTTGCTCTTACAACAGCTGCCATGTCCTTGTTTACAGGCTCAAGCAAAACCCGCTTCCTGGTTTACACCTGCTTTTATGAGGCGGAGATTTGCGCTCCAATTAGAGTCGCGCACTTCTCATGCAATCTTAGTAAATATCACGCAATACATAATAAGGCGCACTTAACGCCTTACCTCCCAGCTCTTTGCGATTCACTCCCACTTCCCCTGATACACTCCCATTTATGCTTATGTATGAGGCGGGATGCGCAACTTGCCTATCGCCTCTTCAGAGGCAGGCTATTTGCGCATTTACCCCGTTGCGCCACGTTAGTAAATACGGTTCCATGTTTTTACGCCTATTTTACCCGCAAATTACGCTAGAAATGGGCGCAATTCTGTTAGTAAATGAAGCCCTGAGAGACCAAGAAATACCAAGAAATACAGTCTGCATCAGCTGTGTCACTGATGTTACGGTGAAAACCAGATATGTACACTCCACATTTTGGTCAACATCCCCCCCCCCCCCCCGGAATGGAGCACTTTGAACACAGCCTTGGTTCGCTTTTACCTCAAAAGTAATGGCTTCTGTCTGTGCTCCAGATGAGATCAGAGATATATTGATGTCAAATGAGTTGTAACCACAGGAACATGATATTGTTTGTACCTTTATGATGGGCGGTTAGTTAGTCAGAGCCACAACGTGTGCTCCTTTCATCTGCATAAAATACACAACAATTACACGTATTTTGTTGGTGGATTATTTGAACTTTCATGGGCGGGACAGAAAATGTCCTCCAGCGCTGGAGTGACTCTCATAACTGAGGCTGCCAAGTTGACTCGCAACTGAGTCATAGTCTCAGGTGGACGGACGCCTGAATAGATGCGACCCTGGGAGTTATTACCGCTACCGTTTTGTAACATTTTATAAATAAAGTCTCCCACATTGGACCAAAATTTGATGTTGTTCAAAATACTGTTAAAAAAAAATGTCCATGAACTTCAGTCAGTCAAACGAATCTGCAAAACGGCTGGTGATTCGGTAGTCTGGTCATACCAATACAATGTAACTCCTTCAATAACAATATGTGTCATATACTGCAGTCACGCACCACCAAGTGACCAAGTGACTGAGGGGCAGCCGCGGCCTACTGGTTAGGTCTTCGGACTTGCAACCGGAGGGTCGCCAGTTCGAACCAGTACGAACGGCTGAAGTGCCCTTGAGCAAGGCACCTAACCCCTCACTGCTCCCCGAGTGCCGCTGTTGCAGGCAGCTCACTGCATCGGGCTTAAGTGTGTGCTTCACCTCACTGTGTGCCTCACCATCACTGTGTTCTGTGAGTGTTTCACTAATTCACGATTGGGTTAAATGCAGAAGACCAAATTTCCCTCACGGGATCAAAAGAGTAATTCTTCTTCTAAACCCTGTTCTGGTGCAAAAGATTTCCCGTGCCGTCTAAATGTAGTGAATCACCATCACTCCTGCCCACCCCCTGTGATGCCCTGCTCCAGTGCTAATGACGCAGTGTCACAGCCGGTCCTGGGTTTGCATCACACCTGCGGTGAACCCCGCGGGGCCCAGCTGACTCACAGAGATCAGCGTGGCGCTTCGTTACGAGGGCGAGACGCGAGGCCGGGGCTGGTCCCTCTGACCTGCCTGGCGAGACGGCACCCACTCCCAGACGCAGAGGTTCTCCCAGTGCGCTGAACTCTGGACCAACTTTGAGTCACATTTCAATGGGAACGACTAACCACAACAACAACAACAACGTTCACCCTCTGTGAGACGTGTCTAGGTGTTTAGGTGTTTTGGTGTTGTGTGTTATGCAGTACGGTCTATCATATCATACAGGACTGCAGTATTCAAGTATTAATTGGCAGTATTCAAGCATTGGTATTGGGCTTTGGCCATTAGTTAACTGTAAGTTAACTCCTAGTTGATGGTTATTACTACATATTACATACATGTTAGTAATTCTAACCCTTATGTTAAAGTGTTACCATAATAACAAATACCATAACATCCATAACAAAACGATAATGAGTACAAGAAGTAAAACAATGGCAAAGATCCTAAGATCAGCTCAAACTGGAACGTGTTCAGGAGAAACTCCCCGTGCTGCGCTGTTTTAATCCCATGTAATACTTTGCGGGGTTTAACATGTACCTGTTGGGGTTGCACCACCAGCTGCGCGGTGAGGTGGAGTCAAGCAGTGGGAAACACTTCAGACCTCCAGACAAACAGGCAGGAGTCGCCGCGGGTGCTGTCTGGGACGGGACCCCGGGCAACGGGTGGGGTTGCTCTGGGGTGATTAGTTGTTTTATCAAATGCCTGCTACCTGTCGGGCAAGGCAGTTTGACCTTTCCGACAATAGGCGGTGTGTGTGTGTGTGTGTGTGTGTGTGTGTGTGAGTGTGTGTGTGTGAGTGTGGGTGTGTCTGTGTGTGTGTGTGTGTGTGTGTGAGTGTGAGTGTGGGTGTGTGTGTGTGTGCGTGTGTGTGTGTGGGTGTGAGTGCATGTGTTTGCGTGTGTGTGTGTGCGTGTGTGTGTGTGTCTGTGTGCGTGCGTGTGTGTACGTGTGTGTGTGTGTGAGTGTGTGTGCATGTGCACGTGTGTGTGTGTGTGTGTGTGTGTATGCATGCTGCATATTCTCATGATCAAGTTAAGTTTGCAGCATTAACATTTCTTCCCGATCTTGTGAAGCAAGATATGCAGACTCAATTTAAGGTAAACCCGAAGTCTAAAATGGAGGCTGATTAGTCATTGTCAGGGCCTATTTCTTTAGTAATTTTTCAGTTGTAAATGCCAATACTTTAACCAAAGCAGACCATCTCATCAGACATTTTCTTAGTAAAACTTTTTTTCTGATTGGATCAAACTGGTAACAGTTTGAGTCACCAAGCAATCTATTTATTTTTCACCTATATTTGATCAGCCAACTTATATTAAAGAAAGGCTCTATTGTAATTGTTCTCGTTATTTCACAACCAAATGTAATAAACGCGGCTTCCTTGTTTTAACTCGGATACGGAATAATCCAACGAAATCCCCGAGAATCAAATCTCGTTCCGCCCATGTTGTGTGTTGTGCTCCGACGATCTGATTTACTTGGGAAATATGTAACAGCACAGAAGTAAGACGCACTCTTAAAAACATTTCACGTTGTCCGTGCGGTATCAGCGAAAAATATGACAAAAAACTGAACGGCGAATGCTTCCATCTGAAACGAAATACTAAACCCCCCGCTGTCGGCTCACGTTGCGGG
This sequence comes from Urophycis tenuis, assembly GCA_036785325.1. NCBI lineage: Eukaryota > Metazoa > Chordata > Actinopteri > Gadiformes > Phycidae > Urophycis > Urophycis tenuis. Next base: position 920,925 of record JAXIVH010000070.1, on the reverse strand, counting down.
GCTGAGAAGCGTTCTCTTGCTACGCCACGGGCTTCCAGCGCCGTAGCCCCTCCCCCCCCCCTCCCCCCGCACGGCGCTCCCGGCATCCTCGTTACCTCAAAGGAAAGTCAAGCCAATTTGTCACCGTGTGTTTCCTCAGTCAAAGCCCTCAGACCTTCCCCCCCCCCCCCCGTGGCGTTTTTGTCACACGCCGCTCAGCGCGCCGCAAAATTAGCGCTAACGTGCGGCCTGTCAAACAAAGTCCCACAAAGCACCGCAATACAAAGAGAGGAGATGAGAGACGCAGAGAGACAGAGAGAGAGAGAGAGAGAGAGAGAGAGAGAGAGAGAGAGACACTCAGCCCCAGAAGATCAGTGGCTGGTGGAGGTGCGGTTTAATGAAGGAAGCAGAGGAAGGAAGGAGCCATAAGGAGGCAGCATGCAGGGTTAGCGTCAGCCTGAGAGTGGAGAAGAGAACGAGACAGGATTCCAAAAGAGAGAGAGAGAGAGAGAGAGAGAGAGAGAGAGAGAGAGAGAGATTGCGAGCGAGAGAGAGAGAGAGAGAGAGAGAGAGAGAGTTGAAAAGAGAGTTAAAAGCTTGGCTCTCGTCTGGGGCCAGAGAGCAGAGGGATTGCATGCCGAACACGGGACGGTAAAAAGGAAAAAGAAGGGGAGATGAAACAAGGGCAGGAGAGGAGCCCTGAGCGGAGGGCCAGCAGAAGGCTGTTGACTCGGGGAGAAAATCAATAGGAAGGAAGCGGAACGGCAGGAGGGTATAAAAGGGAGAATGAATGAAGGGAGCGAGTGTCTTTATACGCGTCTCTCACGCGCCCCTGTGATCTCACGGCTCTCATCTGCCTGGAAGGGACAGGGGGGTAACAGCCTCGCTAACGCAGGGTTAACCTTCACAACACACCCTCACGCTGGTGTGTGTGTGTGTGTGTTCAAATAAATATTCTCCACGAATCTCTGTGCTAAGCTGTGTGTGGGTTTCGTTGTTGTTGTGTGTGAGTGTGTGTGTTGTATGTGTGTGTGTGTTTCTTTGTGTGCTTGTGTGTGCTCCTTTGTGTGTGTGTGTGTTTCTTTGTACGTGTGAGTGTGTGTGTGTGTGTGTGTTTCTTTGTGTGTGTTGTATGTGTGTTTTTCTTTGTGTGTGTGTTTCTTTTTGTGTGTTGTATGTGTGTTCTCTTTGTGTGTGTGTGTGTGTCGTGTGTGTGTGTGTGTGTGTGTGTGTTGTATGTGTGTTCCACTGAGTGAATAGGGGTGGAGGGGGTTAACAGGCCTCCATGGTGATGGAATATTGATGAGAAATGACGAACCTATTCTGATGCTACGGGCACCCTGGGGTGGGTGGGGGGTGGGTGGCTTCAGAACACACCCAACATAAGAGCGTCCACAACAACAGCAACGAGCCCTTCGAAGTTCACCCGCGTATTATTCACCCGGTGTCCACGCGTCACACCGCACACACGCACACACATTTGAAGGAAGGTTAACGAAGATTGAAGATTAATCTCAAAGCCTTCAACAGAAAACACAATTGACTCGAAATGGCACGGAAATGAAAGGCGAGATATTCGAGATGCGCTGCTTTTTTTTTTTTTCTTCCTCTCTAGTATCGATCAGACCGTTCAATTCTTCCCTCGGGTGCGTGGTCTCCGGGGCACGTAATCCCCGGCGGCCCGCGGTCACGTCAGATCCCTTTCCGTGCTGACGGTCGTGGTTCTGGTCTGGAGGAGACAGCCCTGGCGCCTCTCAGACCCACAGCTCCCCGGAACACGGGCTTCTCCCCGGAAGACAGGCTTCTCTCTCTCTTCTCTTCCAGTACGTTTCGGTCAGAAGTGAAGGCGTTCTTCTCCGCGGGAGAAGGGCGGTTACACGGCTGGCTGCGCTGACTCTTCCTCCTTTGATGTGACGACCGGCCGGGCCTATCAGCACCACTGACTTCCCCTGAACGACCGCTGACGGCTCGTTTAGATAGTAGGCTCCGCCCACCAATGCCACCATGATCGACACCATTTTGTACTCACTCGCTAAGCTCTGTGGAAAAGGGAATCATTGTGGAAAAGGGAATCGGTGGCAGGTGATTGCTGATTCAAGATTCAAGATTCAAGATTCTTCATTGATCCCTGGGGGAAATTCAAGGTCCAAGCAGCTCAAGTAGACTTAAAAAAATTAAAATAAGAAATAAGAAAAAAGAAATAAGAAATACGTAATAAGTAATAAGCAAGTAAAGGCAAGGTCCACATTTATGTGCTGTAGGTTCAACGGTGATTCTAAGGTGCATTTTCACAGTGATGGTGGTGCAACAAGGCAAGACAGTGCAGGTATAGTAAGGAGACCAGTATTGAATAATAAAAAATATGCTACATAAGGAGATAAGGGATGGAAATATGTAATATAAATATCTTAAATATGTAAATATAAATATGTAAAAATTGCTACCTAATATAAATACAAATATGTGGGCCTGATGCATAAAGGATAGACAGTCAATGTGGAAGTTGAAGTGTGAGTGAGGTGAAGTGAAATAGTCCAGGCTGGATGGGGGGGGGTTAGTGCAAAGGGCTATCATAGCCGGTAAACATTCTCTACAGTGAAGTGAAATGGGCTAAGAGCATGAGTTGAGTCTATTTCAGTCCTTTCATTGACATGTTATATAGTTGTATAGCCCTGGGGATGAATGATTTTCTCAGTCTGTCGGTTCTGCATGTCAGTGAGTGTAGTCTCCAGCTGATCATGATTTCCTGTTGAGTGAAAAATAGAAAAAAGTTTATTAAAAAAACCGTAGGCACATAACTAGCGAGCTACTGGGGAGGTTGCCACTCGCTCGGGCGCCGGATGTCCAACTGATTCAGACGCTTCTGTGTTTTGCACTTTAAAATTCACACCGGAGAGCGCGTGTGTCAAACTCAGTGCTCGCGGGCCAAACCCGGCCCGCCACGTCACTTTATTTCATTTTTACACAGCGTACCGTACAGCGACCGTCAACTACGTCTCCCACAATGCATTTCAATGTTGTGATCCGCAAAATCCTACCGCTAGATTGCAGTGGTACCAGTGCTTCAATATATTTTTACATTTGCATAAATGCATGTACAATATTTGTACACTTGAATAAATAATAATCAAACACAGATGTTAAGGAGTAGTTAAATGGATATCGTCTTACAGTTACAACCGACCCTTTGAGGGCAACCATAATGCTGACGTGGTCCGCGGTGGAAATGAGTGTGACACCCCCGACGTAGAGCAGTATCAGTCTGTAGCACGCCGGGCCGGCCGCGAGCATCTGTGGCTCCGGTGTCCTCAGTGCCTCCCCCTCCGTTGACACTGGTCGGACCCCCAGTCGGACCCCCGGCGGATTCAGACTGTGGGCTCGGGGGCTGTGGGTGAGAGAGCAGCAAACAACTTCGTTGGGAGGGAACGCTCGAAAAGATGGTCTCGTCGTCTCAATTCCTCCCTCCTGATCGCTTATCATTTTCACGTATTCTCTATTTGAAGGAGCCGGGCTCGCGAAACCCGAAACCGAGCGAGACTGCTGTGAAACGGTCGGCAAACACCGTCAACTGTTGGCCAACTTTGCAAATATATATATGTATATATATAATGTGTTCGATTGAAAGTATATATTTTTTTATGGTTGAGTCGGTTTCAGGGCCTGCAGTCATTTTTCTTAAAAAAATGTTGAATAGTTCTTGGTAGGGTATTGCTAAGACTTCTTAGAGTCGCAACGTGCAGAATTTCAACTAGCTCATGGCTTCAAATATTCTAGACATAATCTGCAAGCCAACACTGATCGATTGTGATTTCAATAATGTTATCAATGAAATCAAGTGCTCTGACTGACATATTCCACAAATAAATAATGCTGGCCAGCCCTCGCTGTTTGTTTACAGGAATCTTCCAACCAAGCCCCGCCCACTCACAACACCCGCACAGCCGAGCTACGCTAGCTAGCGTCACACAGTTGCACAGCCAGTGAGTGGAGAGAACACTGTTTCGATCCTACACAATCTTACACATTGAGACTGAGCGGTATAGGGTAGGCATTTTATTTAAGAATCTGGCTGTGGTGGTATCTGGTATCTGGTGTCTACGAATTGGTTACCCTGCCTTTAAATTGTGTTCATAACTGCAAATCACATGAAGGATAAATATTTCATCGCCTGTATTCATTGCAGGCAAGAGTAAACCCAAGACTCCTGAATGTATTCCATTGGTACTGAAGTACTCTGAAGCAGAGTTCAACAGGACACATTGGGCTTCTTATTTTACTTGGCTCCTTCTCTTGTGTACATAAAAAAACATTCTGCTAAAGCTGTTATTTTAGGTGCTTCTGGGGCGTTCCCCCCCCCCCACCCACCCCGCACTCCCTACTCTATTCTCTAACGTGGCCCCCATTTCATTTATTTTAGTACTTTTCATCTTTTCTCGTAGTGTGCCAGCTTGTTATAATGTCCCATGGAGTTTGGGGACGATATTAATTTACCAATGTTTCTATATCAGAAGAAAGGCCGCGGTGTGGCTACCTTCAAATTTGCCTCCCTTTTGTTTTCTCTCTGTGCCACCATCCAATATATCACCCTCTCCCTCTCTGTTTCTCTCCCTCCGTTCATTCATCTCATCCAATATATCCCGCTCCCTCTCGGTAAATCACCGGGGACGGAGACAAACACAGTAATGTACTGATTGAATCACTATGAAGTGTTGTCCGATGAGGCTTATCACTGATTGGACTGCTGTATCACATTTTGGGTGTGTGTTAGTGTGTGTGTGTGTGTGGAATCATAAGGTACGTAAAAACTCTCATTCAACCAATGTAGTCCCCCCCTCCCTCTCTCTCTCTCTCTCTCTCTCTCTCTCTCTCTCTCTCTCTCTCTCTCTCTCTCTCTCTCTCTCTCTCTCTCTCTCTCTCCCTCTCCCTAGCTCCCCCCACCCCAACTTATCCATTTCTGTGTGGCTCTCTCACTCATCTTTATATCTATACTGTATTAACTATTTGTTTACTGTGTGTCTCTGCCTGATTCCTTAAACCCCCGTCTCTCTCTATGGCAGCCATACAGCCATGCAGCATAATGTTGAAGATGATCAAAAACAAGGCAGATTCTCCTCCAAGTTCTCCCAGCTCAGGAGGTTGTGCTTTGACGCCACAGCGGTGGTGTCTGCATGGTGGGCTTGTGCAGCGAGGGGGGCCCTCTATCTGCTCTGTCCCCCGTCCTGTCGGACGGGAGCCCTACATGAGAGCACAGCGCTCAGGAATGAGCGCTGTGAGCTCAGCGCTCATTTTATCGACAGTGGGTTTGCAATTCCGTGTCAATTTGCCCGTCGTCAAGTTTGTCGGATTGCGTTTCTTCGCGGGTTTCACTTTCACTTTGGTGTTTTGCGGGTTTAGATGTAAATGAAGAATGAAACCTGAAACACGAAACCTCGATGTTTGTTGCCGTGCGCAGCCCGAAACCTTCCCCTGTGACGTAATAAAATAACAAAAAAACAAAGCCAGGCTTACGGTTTCCGTGGTGTTATCTCATCCCAGTTCCCACCGTGCGCGTCGAGCTCTGTGTCATCAGCGCACCGCGGGATGCAGACGACACGGGCAGACACTCAAAATGTAAATCTAAACAAAACAAACAATGCAAACAATGCAAACCTGGCCCGCTAAACTCAGCGTTGGTCCAATATTGACTGTACGCCTTGACGCTCCTCAGACTCACTCGTCACTTCGGATAAAAGTGTCGACTAAATTAATAAATGTAAATGTCACAGAGCCCAGGCCTCAACTATAGAACATACTGCAGTGACGTGCAGTCAGGGTAGGCAGGGTAGGCAGTGCCTACCCTGAGTAAATTTCATAAAAAAAAAAAAAATACGATACATATATTTTAAAAATTGTTCTTAAAAGCCCACACTCAAGTCACAAACAATGACGTTAAAATGGAATTTCAATTGTATAAAGTTAATCTACGTCTCATTAAAACCCATAAAACACGGCGCAAACACGGCGATCCACAACGCTGTAAACGTTAACACGGCGATTCACAACGTTGAAGTACGCAAAGCAAACCTGCCGCGGTAACGCGCAAGCAAGCT
>JAXIVH010000070.1:889857-912357 GCA_036785325.1 Urophycis tenuis | reverse complement strand
AGGTCACAGAAAGACACATGGATGCCCGGAGGACGCCTACAAGAGGAACACAAGAAAGACATGCAGCAGCAACTTAGGGAAACAACAAACAAAATATCATAAAATAAAATATAATAGAGTACAATATCAATGATACACACGTGTATTGCACAATCACTCATCAAAGTGTGCATTGAAGCGTCAACCAACACTAATATAACTACTTCACTCCCATTATAGATGAAAGCCGCCACGTTTGATGTTGTTTCTGACGTCAAGTCGGACATGTCTGACCTGTCTGGAACACCGCCCCCATTTTCTTCAACCTGTATTTCCGCGTGGGCCGACCGCTACAGTCAGACCACTACAGAGCTAGCAGCTAACGAGCTAGCGTCGCCACTTTAACTGTGTGCCTGTTTTAGAGCTTTTCTGACAAGGCACTATTTTAGTGCCGTGGTACGTTCAGTGGTGGGCGTTCATGCCCCGCACACCTCTCATCTTTTGTGTTACGCCATTGTTATTGCTTGAGATCGTGTCAAACGGTGAATGTGTGAACTAGCCCATGTGTGTGTGTGTGTGTGTGTATGCGTGTCCCCATGGAAGCGCAATCAGCAGAACAAAAGAAGTGACGACGAAAGACGAGAAGAAGATGAATAGCTGGAGAAACAACATGGCACCAGGGAGAGGCCTGATCTTGACAGCACTAATTAAAATCCCGCCCATTAGCTTGGTGCTAATTGGATGATTCATTCTCCCGGGGGACTGACTGCCAATCAGAAGATGCCGGTGGTATTAATATGGACGTGAAAAAGCATTTTATCATTACTGGGATGAGGGGGGGATAATGGAAATTGCTGCTGTTTTGATAACTTACAAGTGCAGGAAATGTAACTAAAGCTAGGGGACTTTCCTCTCTCTCTCTCTCTCTCTCACACACACACACACACACACACACACACACACACGTGTCGAGTAAAACCAGCAAGATGACAAAAGATGACAACAAGCTAAGGATGTATACAAAATAATTAGTAGTCTTGCTAATAATAACCCAGAGGTCTCTTTGTGTGTGAGTTACCTAAATAGCCTATAGCGAGCTACCCAACCCCATGCCAACCTATGCACTTTGCTGTTTTAGCACTTTGCTGTTTGTTACTTTTTTGTGATGCGCTGCTCGTGTGCACTTGACTCCCACTAATTGGGTGCCACCTCAAGCTCTGCAAGAGCAGGCAGGGGAACCTCGTCTTCCTCGCTCTGCACAGCCAGGAGAAGCTGAGGATCCAAACTAAGGATCCAAACCAGCAACCTTCAAGTCAACCTGATCTATTTCCTCAGCTTATGTTGCCTCAATCAGACGTCTATATCAATCTAAATACAATTATGTCCACACACATTTTAAGGTGTGTGTGTGTGTTCTTGTCTGCGCGTGTATTTAGATTGGCCGAGTTATTTAGATATCAACCAAGTCCTTCTATAGAGGACTTCAAATTGATTTAGCTGAATTGCCTTTTAAATCGGCTTCAATTTCACCCCTATGCAAATCCACACTGCAGCCTTCTCTCTCAAGCCCACTCTCTCTCTCTCTCTCTCTCTCTCTCTCTCTCTCTCTCTCTCTCTCTATTTCTCTCTCCTTTCCTCCGACACTTCCCCTACACTCTCTCTCTCCCTCCCTGTTACTCCGTCATTCTCTACCCCTTTTTCCCCTCTCTCAACAGCCCCTCTCACTATGACAGAGAGAGAGATTAAATGTGTGTGAGTTAGAGTGTGTGTGTGTGTGTGTGTGCAGATGTGTTGTCTGTGACAGCACAGCAGTGAATCATTAGTTCGTTCTACTTGTCTGCGTAGCCCTGTGTGTGTGTGTGTGAGTGTGTGTGTGTGTGTGTGTGTGTGTGTGTGTGTGTGTGTGTGTGTGTGTGTGTGTGTGTGTGTGTGTGTGTGTGTGTGTGTGTCATAAGGACTAAGGGACCTTGTCAGCGTCAACACAATTGCCAGTCTATAAAATGGCGGAAGCGTTTAGCCCAGGTATCTGGAAATGACTTCTGGCATTACCTGCTTGTCAGCCCACCCACACACACATGCACACACACACACACACACACAGAAAACTCCACTGACAGCTAAACACACCCTAATTCTGTCAGACAAGTTCTCCCTCTCTCTCCCCACGCACACACACACACACACACACACAGATCGTAGAGGTTGCCTGGCTGCATCTTTTACTACAGCACATTTTTTTGAGGGCTTCAGCAGCAGGAGGTCGACAGCTATAGTGTCTATTGATTTTATATCTGGCAGGCCTGTGCCTGGCCACTTTGTTCAGCTATATACCTCTCTCTCTCTCTCTCTCTCTCTCTCTCTCCCCGCCTCTCAGCTTCATAAACTGTCTGTCCTGCACACGCCTTTTCACCCTCTCTTAGCATGGTGGCTCTCCTAATGGATGCACTGTTCTCATCATCTCTCTCTCTCTCTCTCTCTCTCTCTCTCTCTCTCTCTCTCTCTCTCTCTCTCTCTCACTCTCTCTCTCTCTCTCTCTGTGTCACGTGAGACTGATTGGTTTGCTGCTTTCCTCAGTATAATAACAATCTTATCGGTGATAGAGCTTTCTCGATGTTTGTGATTGGCTGTATGTTGGATCACTTTCAACAGCTTAGCCCCAACCTCCCCCCACTCCCAGCTGTTTCCTCCCCTCCAGTCATGATATCAGGTGTCCCCGCCCCCAATTCATTGTAGTGAAATGCTAGAAAAAGGAGCTTTGAGAAGTTGGTTAAAAAAAAAAAGCAAGCTCGTTCAAAATAACCCATCCGCAATCCTAAACATGTAGAATCATACAGAAAGGTAGCGTTTAGGTTGAGTCCGCCCTCGTTATCGATGATTAAATAGTGAAGATCAGCAGAGACATACAGTCTCCCAGGCGCTGAGGCGGCTGACGACCTGGGCAACGTTTCCAGTGTCTTGGCGATACGGCCCTGTGCTCGAGAATGTTTTCATCCATGTTGGCTGCATGGAGGTTTGCAGCCAGACTTCTGACATTACTGAATGGGGTTTTAGCAGGCTCCCTCACTTCAAGACCGCAGAGAGTGTATTTTCAATCCCCGGTAACCTCCCTTCACTTGGCTGAAGCGCCGGCCATTTTAAACCGGATTCCTATCCTCCATGCACAGCTCTAGTTGACCTGTACAGTGCCCGGCATGGTTCACCGAGACAATGTCAACATCTTGTGGATTTGTCCATCCTTTATCTCAGGGATGGTGTCCATCCTAGCAGACAGGGTGCAAACACGTAAAAACTGTATAAGATATTCTGTGTTTACCACTCCTACAACGTTGGCGTCTCCTACTACATGTCCAGACAGCCAGGAACAGAAACATATGTACACAGACACTGCATTGACTGCTTCAACACGTTGCTGGGAAACCAGCAACGCATCAACAGGGAGCTGTGATTTTTTGCTGGATAAAAATCACTAGCATTTCAATGTTTTGATCAATTTCAATAGGTTGTCTTTTTATATTCATATTAAATAATAATACTATATGTTTATTTTATGTTATTTTCTTTTTTTTTACTCCACATAGATAAGAAAAATCCTTGAGAAAAAAATATATATAAAATATAAATCATTCCTGTGGTCCTGATTCGAATACAAGTCAGACTTTTGACAATGCTACATCAGTTTGCAATGCGACCGGAAAAGTCATGTTGGAACTGGTGTGACTTTGATGTCACTGCACATTCACTGCACAAGGATAGTGAAAATAGTAGTTAATAGGAGTAATGTTGGACGATGATTTTTAATGAACATTTTCCTTTTCTGGCAATCCATCAGCCACAATAGCGCCTGTGTGTTTTCTCTTGAGTTGCGCTAGTGCATTTCAACCGTTGAACAATGTTCAAATTATTTGTAGGCTACAATACTTCATACTGTAAAAGCCGCGTGTCTTCAGAAACATGAACCGCTATTTATGAAAAATGAAAAGGGGTCTCATGTTAAAGCGAGACCTTGAATGAACAGAGATAATTGTGCTTTAAAGCTGTCTTGTAGAGAACTCTGAAAGAACACCAAGAGGTAAATCGTAGAATTCTGAAAGGACAAATTTGTCACGTATAATAAAACTGCTCGCTACGAGAGACAAATCCATTTTTCATAGCTGTGAATGGTGGAAACTCTAGAGAGTCCTATTCCCAACCATCAGTGGGCTGTCAAATCAGGTTCCCTCTGACTCCAAGCTGAGGCCAGATGGAACAGCTTGCTATGTGTATTAAAGACAGAGTTGCCTTGATTTGGTCAGGCATTAAAAGAACAGCTAATAGGCTTGGTGACACACACCCATAGCAGGCCTCCAACTTTTAAATGTTTGAACAGTCATTTGCATAACAGCATCCGTGGGAATTGTAGTTCATACATCCTAATTCACGAGCACACTTGATCCAGTCTGACAGCTTGTTTCGGTCCCTCGCCAGCAATGGGTATTTTTTTGTACTGCGTTAGTGAAACCTCTATTAAAGAAGCTGAATATAGAGGAAACATTCTTAGTAATTGCAGGTCTATATTAAATCTACCCTCTACGAGCAATGTTCTTGAGAAAGCTGGTTTCAGATCCAACAACAGTACAGAAATGGTCTTGGTCAAAATAGTAAATGATCTTAGATGTGCCAGTGACCTGAATCAAGTGTCAATCCTTATCCTTTGAGATCAAAGCTCAGAATTTGACACCATCCACCATACTGTTCTAATCAATCATCTTCAGAGATGAGTCAGCCTCTCTGGCAGTGCTTTACAACAGGCCCAAAAATGGCTGCAAAAAGGTTGGGATTTGCTGATGGAAACAAATTCTTTGAATCCATATCAGAAAATGTCAAATATTTAAAAGGAGAAAAAATATATACATTAAATCTACATCAAAATTAAATTAAAAAAGGATTTTATGGAAAATGTAAAGTAAAATATTTAACAAGACAAACTGGTGTTAAGATGTCACATTGGATCTAACCTGTTGAGGAAGATTCTTTCCATAGCCCTCTTGTTTACCCCTTGCTGGTGTCTTGGCAAATGCTGAAGACTCCTTGCTGGTTCATCAAATGTTGCAGAAGATTCAAATCCAGGTGTGCTTTCCCAGTGCTTCATCCCAAAAAGATCACAGAGCCGAGGCACAATGTTCAATCACTCATTCGCGGGCTGTCACAGGATTCCCCCAAAACCAGCCCCCTCTTGCCACATGGTTGAGTCACAATTCATCCATACAACAGTGTAACAAAATGCATGATGGGGTGCGGTCCTATCGGGGGCCTTCCTATTAGGTTACCGATATCTGAAGAAGCCAATCATACACTGCCTACTCCCTCTCGCAGTTGATCAACAGGCGGGACATGATACCTGGGTGAGATATATTGTTTGAAGGAAAGGACATGTTGATGATAATCCCAACCCAGCAACTGCTACCTGGTCAACTCCTCAAGAGCAGTGGGGGAGACAGAGACAGAGGTCTTGCAGGGAGGGGAAGGAGACCCAGACGCTGCTTCTCCCTCCTAATGTCTGTGCAGAAAGGATTATTTATTTTTTTCCATAAGCAAGCATGTCTGATGGTAAAAAATAGGCAATTAATACAATTTGGACAGTTCCTCGTTCACGTAGCCTACATTGGCTTGCTTTTGGGTGTTTTACCAAAGCTTAAAGAATTTGGTCGTTTTAAAGAATTTGTGAAGCCAATGTTAATTGTTTACATTCTCTATCTTCAAACCAAAATCAGCCATGATCTTGGTTCAACTCACCTTCTCTCACAGTATAGACACGTTCCAAAACTGGGCAGTTGGCCAGCCATCGACACCATGATATTCCAAACTAATGTTTAGCAGCTCCCATGGCTGTATCTTGGTTTGTCCAATACAAGTTTTGATTCTGTGCTTACTTGCAACTGCGAATGCTCAGAGGCTTAGGAACTGAAGAATGCAGTTAGAATCCTGTGCTAAGATAGTTGAGCAACTATCTTAGCACAGGATTCTAACTGCATTCTTCATTCTTCAACTGCATTCTTCATTCTTCAGAATTCAGACTCACACTGCCTGTAACGCAGTACTGCGTTACAGGCAGTGTGAGTCTGAATTCTGAGTGCAGAGCAACATTTCATTAAGTTGCAAGTGAAAAGTGTGGGTGGGTTTTTTTTAACTGAATGCATTCAGTTCTGAAACAAAATGAGGTTCTCACTTCCTGGTTGTAAGAATGTTCATATGAGACTATCAACAGAACACAAATATAAATTTCCCCCCCACTGAGCCAGTCAATTGCAACCAGTGGGTCAAAGCAATAAAAACAAAAATGTCCATCCAAAATTCACCACCGTGCTCATGACCAGAAGAATTTACATTCAAGAATTATAACTGCTTGCCTCTCAGTCTCTTTCTCCAAGTCTGTGAGCATTTAAACACATCTCTAAAAAAAAAACCCACACCCGCTACACTTGCTACTTATTGAACGTTGCTCTACACTCAGAATGTTGAATGATCTTTGGCGAATAAACACAGAATCAAAAATTGTTCAATCAAAAAGTTAGACTTATTGATATTAAGAGCACCCCAAGGCATAGACTGCTGGCAATATTGGATTGTCATGGGGTCGTTCCTGTGTTTTCCCAGGGTCCTATGTTCCCAATTCTGCATATGTCCTCTCCCAGGGTCCTATGTTCCACTAGCCTGACATAGCAAGACAAGTTCGCAAATGTGTATAAGCTTGGAACTTCCCAGTTCATTTTCAATTTCCAGTGGGCATTATAAATAGGCTTAGACCGAAATGCCTGTGGACTTGCAACCAATCAGGGCAACAAAGCGTGTGACACATCAGCAGCAGACATCTTGGTTGTTTGTGAAAATGCCCCAACGGCACTGTACGGTTATCATATTAAACCCGCCCCATGTTAGAGACATGTCCCAGGCTGGGTCTACTGGAAATCTGTCTGAACGGGAGGGGGGCCAGACTGATATGCCTGAGAAAATAAAACACAAGTTTTGTATGATTCCCTTGCTAATGTTCCCCAGCTCTACAAAGCACATAATGGGAACCTGAAAAATATAATTCCTAGCTCTTCATTCGCTTCATATGACAAAGGCAATTAGTGGGAACTCGTCAAAGGGATTTTCTGTCTGTCCCAATCACAGCTGTATGGCTCTCAATATAATATGCCTACCCTTGGGGGAATTTGGATGGAGTCATGGAAGTACATAAGTTCACAAGTACAAAAGTTAATAACTTAATGGTTCCTTAGGTGAAGACTAGCCTTGAATCTAACTCTCACAATTCACATCTGTCTTCTTACCAATGGAGAAAGCATGACTTTCTCAATTTTACAATTGTTAGCTGTGACTGACCTTGAAATGTCAAAATAGTCATGCAGTGAGAGTGTTACCAAAGAACAGTGGCCTTTAAAATATAATACACTCATTTAGAAATCAAACAAGTCCTTCACCAATGATTTTTTATTCTTTTGAATATTTTTACTTTAAACAGGTCAAATTTGACCCAACCACAATAGACTTTTTAACGTGTGTTAACTGGAGAATATAGGACCCTGGGAACATCAAAACACTCCCATTAATCTAATTTTACTCATTGTGCTTGCCTGATTGTGTTCCAGGCTTTAGTTAGACCCATACATTTCTCTGGTTTGACCATTTGTGTTTCCAGGAACTCAACAACACACAACAAATAGTACAAGCTAGAACATTTTTTGGGGGACAGAATCACCCAAAAACACAAGTGAGCAAGCATCCTTATATTTTAGAAGAGGATTAGGGGAGTGAAGGGGAGGGGTATTCCTTATTGTATTATGCTGTAAACTATTAAATGTTTATATATTATAAAACAAATATGAATAAGATATATTATTTTAACTTTTTAGACACTGTCTACATTACTCCCTTGCTGATTAAATCATTTTGAATACTGGGATGCCCCAGCATTTCCATGAAGTGCAGATTTATTACAAACCTTTTGCTTCTTACTGTATGTATGCGAATGACATGGCAATGGTAACAACATAATGTCAAGAGAGTCCCTCCCTAAAAGCCCACACTCACTCTCAGCCAGGCTGTGGCATCTTCAGTTTAGGCCGAGCCAAGAGGCAGCGTTTCCACCAAGATGACCCAGAACTTCATTGTACAGAACTCAAGTACTTGTAGTTCTTCACTTAGGTTCAATGATTAGAAACAATGCGGAGGAAACATCTTAAAATATTACTTTTTTTCTAGTAAAACAATGTAGTGAGAGAGTAAAATATGTGAACCTGAGGTTCACAGGCCAAGCAAGGGCAGTGGGTGAATTGGGAGGGTGTAGAGAAGAGAAAGTTGAAGTGAAAGGATCTGTGGAGCATGGAGGAAAGAAGAATTAGATTTCTTATGAGGGCTACGTATGATGTGCTACCATCTCCCCAAAATCTTAGCCAGTGGTTGGGTGAGGATCCTGCCTGCCCATTGTGTTCCTGTGCAGGTACGCTTAGGCATATATTGTCAGGTTGTAAGGTAAGTCTTTCCCAAAGGCGATAAACTGGGCGTCACAATCAGGTGCTGAAATGTTTGGCAACTGCAGTTGGGGAGGGGCTGCTGGAAGTGGACCCCTTCGCTGGTCGCAATCAAGGTAATTATTAAGGTAAGTATGTACATGTACGTAATGATGTGGCATTTGTACATGACGGAGAGGCTGCATTAAGGAAGCGCGCACCTGGTCTTCGCCCACTCCCAGGACAGCTGGGAATGGGCGGAGACTGGAAAATGAAGGTAGACCTAGGTGAGCAGCTAACCGTGCTGGCAGAAATAGTTAGCACTAGGTTACGACCCGACATGCTACTGTGGTCCGAAGAGTTGAAGCTGGTTTGTTTCATTGAGCTCACGTTCCCCTCGGAAGACCGTGTTGACATGGTGTACGAGTGGAAGAAAGCAAGATATGCGGAGTTAGCAGCGGACGCAGAGCAGCAAGGATGGAGGGTCCGGGTACAGGTGGTGGAAGTTGGCTGCCGAGGCTTTGTGGCAAAGTCCACTTTTGCACTCCTAATAGACTTGGGCATACGTGGACGGCGCATGAAACTGCCGACAAAGAGCATGTTGCAAGCAGCGGAGAGCGCAAGCGAGTGGCTTTGGTTAAGGAGGAAGCTTGGTAGTTGGTAAGCTACGTTGATGACAGGCGCTAAATGGTGAGGTTTAGAGGGAATTGTGCAGTGGTGGCATAGAGGGGTGTGTTTCCAGGATACTGGGATACACAGTTAAGCCTTCTTGAGATGTTGTGGGCCTAACTTAAGGAAACACCGGTGAAGGAAGGTTGATTGATAACCCCAATGATGTGCCGCATACCGCTGTTGGCTAGGCTGGGTAATGGGTGAATGGTGCCACCTGAGGAATGACTCGATAGATTTATGATGGCGTAGCCTGATGTCTGCTATGGTGTTGCACCTAATGGTGGTTATGTCACTCGTGTGTTGCATGCTTGATCTTATCTGAGCTGGCCTTCTAAGTGTGTTTACCTTGGATGACGGCACAAGGGATAGTAACATCTTGTCCTGTGTATTAATGAATGAACCTGAAGTCAGTCTCAACACTCAACTTAAAATATTGTGTGTATTGTTTAATTATTTACTCTGTCAAAGATTGAATTTGGGACAATATAATCCACAACGAGATTCAGGAACAACATTTCAAGAGACTAAAAGGTTCCCTCAGCCCCTTGCTGTCTGGGTTTTCACAAAACCCAGAGAACAAGGTTAGGCAAATGAAAATCATTTTAAATCAGACCTATAACAAATAAAGGACATGACAAAGCAAGAAATACTGAGAGAAAAATCGGACAAAATCGTGTGGACTATTTACATCAGTTACAATGTGACTATGCTGAATTTTCCAATAAGAATCACGGCAGTAAAATACTGTAGACAGATGGATTCCATCCTGAACCTCACATTGCCAGTGAATATCAGCCTATAACCCTCATCTGCAATTTGCTGACGAGGGGGATTATGATAAGCGGCTGTGTATTCTTTCATGCATCCTTGTTTGGAGACGTCAGTTTTTGAGCATGTTTCCCTGTTCGATACCTAAAAGTTCACTTTCAGAGGAAGTTGGTATGCAAAGCGAAACTGTTGGGATACAATTGCACACTGCTGTCAAAAGCAGCCTACAGTACATTCCTGTACTGCAGTACAAGTAAACGTTGGTTTGTAGCGCCGAGTGCTATCGAAACGAATGGTCAATACATATAGAGCAAAAAGTGATGATTATATAATAGTTTACCACTATGGTTGCAATAAGAGTACTGTGTTTGATTTACTACATGAGTACTGTGTGTGATTTACTACATGTCAAAGTGAACAAAAAAACTGTCAGCTTGCGGCTGCAGAAACTTTTAAATTGCTGAATTACAATGCTTCGAGTACTAGACCAATCAGAACTGTTCAGTGCTGCAAACCCCACCCGTAAAGTTCCTGTACTTTCACAAAGTAATACCCCCCGCCCCCCCCCCCCCCCCCCCCCCCCCCCGATCAGGAACCTTTGGGGGGTAAAATAACATCCCTGGAACTTAATTTAGACCCTGGTTACTGCGGTGGAATTGCACTCAGTGCTACTCAGTTCCTCAGCGATAGTCTTTTTTGTTCAACTTGAAGGTTCAAGGACTAAATTTCAAATCTACTGTCTTAAAGTCTTAAAAAGACAAAAATAAATACATGATGTTTCCAAGTCAATTAAGTAATCGTGATCTCAATATTGACCAAAATAATCAGGATTATGATTTTTTTTCATAATCGAGCAGCCCTAAGAGTTGGTAGGTAGTTTTATTATTTAGGAATGATTTTAGACTGAGGATGGGACACACCAGTCTAGTGGAAAGTACAATGTCTTACAACATTGCACGCTGGTATTGAACTGTCGAGGTTAGGAGCAAAGGAAAGCTCATAAAAATAGTCAATATATCAAACAAGATTACCTGCAACCGAGGAAGAACGCATCAATTCCTGTAAAAGTTAATATGGTTTTACCTGCATCCTCTTTCTCAGCCCCAGTCCTGCCTGGCCTAAACACCCACTGTTCTCGAGGAGTTGATCAGGAAGCATTTGGTGGGTTGGGATCTGCGTTAAATGGCATTTCTTACATGTATCAGGCAAACAATTTACCCACCACAGACCTACTAGTGCGGCAATCTCAGCCAGGTGTCACATCTCGCCTGTTGATCAACTTAGAGAGGTAAGTGGCCGTTTGTGATTGGTATTCTCATTCGGTAACCCAATGGAAAATAGAGGATTGCACATTTGGCATCGTATAACCCAGAGAGCTTGTAACGACTGAAAGGCCTCCACTAGGACCCCCCTATCATATCAGATTCATGTGATGAATTAAATGGAGTGACAGTAGTAAGATAAGAAGAGAGTCAAATTGTTAGCGGAAAATCGGATACTTTCTTTCAATTATACCTAGATTAAAGTTAAATACTTGGGGCCTACTGTGTTGTATGGTGCAACATGCTTTTCTTTTACTGGCTCATCATACTACAAATGTGTCAATTGATTGATTTCAATTGATTTCGATCGTGAGCTCAATCGCAAAATGCCTTAAAATTGTTCTTTTTAAACAAGAATTCTACGAAGGCTAAAACAGGTTTCCTTTTTTTTCTTTTTCATTCAGAGAACCCAGTGGAAACTGCTAATTTGGGCACCACTGTATTGTGTTCTCAGTGTTTCAACCCAAGAGTTTCACTGGCCCCTCACTCTGTACATTTTTCTGCAGGCACCCCAGCGTTGTGCATTATTCTATAACAGCACACATCGCCATAGAGCATCCCTTATGTATATCACACACTCCCATGGCGCACACTGGGGATGTGCCTCCATTTCGTCAGAACTGTCAGCCCAAGATGTTCATTTACTGTATTCTTTCATAGCATCAAGATGGGGTCACTGGCAGCGTCAGTAACCCTCACTTGTGTCATTTTCAAGGGTTTATTTGTGAATTAAATTGAAAAAACATGTACAATATCTATGTTGAGGTTATCATCAAGGACAATCTGATTGGGGTAGAAAACACTCTGGAGAGCACATTTTGGCCTTGGTGAATGTGATGAAGCCTTTATGGAGAGCCTTGCACAACCCACAGTAAACACAACAAAAAGCTGTTACTTTACCATTTCCACTCCGAGACCAGTGATAAATCTGTATTGTGTTCACAGAGGAAAACAGTTTTTTTTTTTTATTTGACATAGGAGTTATGTAGTATGTTTTCCATTGATAATGAAGGGATAATTGTTTCTTGTACACAATATAAATTATACCCTTACAACCCTAGACCAGCATCCTCAATATACAAGATCACATGTTTATTTAGTACACAAGTCTACACAAGTTTGTTTATATAGCTGTTGCTTGCTAACTGTCTCATTTAAGCTAGAGGGTAGACATATTTTGTCATATTTGTTATCTTTACATTCAGTAAACAAATATGCAATCAATAAATCAAATGTGTGTAAAAATGTGGCCTCTGTGGCTGTCACAGGCCTGTAATAAGCCTGTCCAATCATTTCATTAGGCCCAATTAAATGGTTGAAAAAAAAGAGACTACACACAGTCAACATCAATATGGCTTTTCAGCGATGGCGGGAAACTACATTTTATATCACATCCCAATGCTAAAATGCTAGATAGCCGTGAATACTAACAAGAACCATGTTTGTTTGTTTGTTGTCGCTAAGTGAATTTGTGAACTGGGAAATTAGTGCAAGTGCACATCACACACTGCAACATGCTCACTTCAAACTAAGTCAAACTTCACCATTACAAAAATAGATGATAGTACGTTACAGATGATGTTAAAGTCAATCAATGCTTAATTATCCAGTGGTGTGGGTTTGCTAAGATTGGATTTTACTTCCCCAATCATCGGGCCTGGACCAATTTTAAATCGTAAATATGAAGCATCTTCAATATTTACAATGCATTATCCTGTAGTGAGTGGGGAACCCCGATGACAGCCGAGTACGCAGCGTGTGGACTGGAACGCAGAACGGACGACAGCCAACTGAGAGCCACTCGGTGGTGCAGGGTCGTCCGAAATGAGTCTGTAGTTTAGATAAAACTGGTGTAAAATCGTATGTTACAAACCAACCAGTTTGTGAAGTTACATTCTTTTAGTGACCTGTGTCCTTTGTGAGGCCCTTCAGCTCTACGACGAGGGGCCGCTGTGTGTGTGGACTCGTGGAGCTCCGTCTGGGCAGTGGACCATGACGACATAGAGGAGAGGCTTAGACAACACAGCTACCTATGGTGTTTCTTACCACTACATACCACTACCGGGTATTCAATACCCGCAACATTAGAAGAAACACCATAACAATACTTTTTCTGTGGACTATTCACATTTGTGAATAAACGTTGGGCAATTTGAATAATGGACACTGGCCATAGAAAGTTTTGGAAATAAATTTTTTGGGACAATTGTAAGTGCCACAGATTTTTCAAGAGACCCCCCCCCCCCACCCCACCCACCCAAATGTTGCTGTTGAGGCTCTCAGGGGGTCTCAATTGTCAATCAAGGGGTCTCAGACTGCGGTACTTGGCACCCTGGCTGTGCTTCTCTTCCACCAGCTCATCCTCCAGCAGCACTCAGACTTTGGTTCGATACTTTTAAATCTAGCTTACTCTGGCTTGTTTCTCCCGAGTTACCGACACCAGCTATATAGGTTATCGAGGTGTGCTATCGATGTTTAAGACACGTCTGTCAATCACGTTCAAAGTAATTCCGTCCGATCTGATCGCTGCTCATGTGAATGCAGAGCGAACGCGTGGCTTGATTGAATTAAACAGCACATCTCGGCTGGCCGGCTACCAAACAGCAGTAACACATTTCCGTTAGCCCCGAACTCTAGCGCGGAGAAAGCGCCCGTTAGTCTGTTGCTTTCTGGTAACATAATGAGAAAAAAACACACAGGAACTCGTTCCGCCGTGTCACTCTTTACAACTTCCACCGCCCGAAACGGAGAAAAAAGGAAATTGGGTTTTCAAAGAAAAAAAAAAAAAGAAGGTGAATGTCCTCCTCTCTCTCTCTTCCGCTTATTTCCACTCTTTCTTTATTGTTGACTTCTTACCTTCTCTTTCATTCCATTTTATGTTTCTCTCCGTTGCCCGGCTAAGCATCAACAAACGATTCCTTTCCCCTCTTCGGTGTCGCCCTCCTTGTTCTGTCCCGCCAGGCGTCAGACCAAATAAAGAGCGAGTGTCTGTGACAGAGCAATCAGGCACAAACAATGCAGAGCAGGCCATATTTCCCCCCCCACCCCCCCCCACCCCCACACACATACACACACACACACACACACACTTTTTTTGTATGTCGCAAACAAATGAACCCTGTGGGGCCACTGGCTTACATCTGGGGTCGCTTGTCGCAGATAATACTCTCATTTGGAGGGGAAATTGGCCCTATAGGCAAACCCAAACCAAACCCAAACAAGATGACTTAGTGTGGCGGGAGTGAGACGGGGAGCAGATGCAAACACGGTGTGCCTGTTGGGAGAGAGAGAGAGAGACGAAAGAGACAGAAGAAACAAGCACATCAGGTGCTGTGCTCGTGTTTTACATAGACGACACAGCAATTCGGTTCCCCGCAGAACGTGACGCAAGGCGGGCCTGACCTGAAACGATCCCGCTTTCAAAAAAACAATCAGCCCATTAATGATGTAAGAAGAAACACCCGCGGAAGTTCAGCCTTCCAAAAAAAAGTGCGGGTGACTGACTTTGCACGCATTACAGCCTCGCCCCAAAACCGCCAAACGTTCACAGACAAAGCTGAAGGTGCCGTTCTATACAAACAATCCACCTCCGGGCACAGGAACCGACTCCAACCAAACCCGACTCAAGCCAAGACTAAACACCCGGGCTGTGTTGTTCTCTGTCTGCTCACCAACACATCAGCGTCACCCTCCTTCTAGCCACACGGTCTGCTGGGGGTTTTCTCTATGTGTCGTCATTTGGAGACACACTCTTACCGGGGCAATTTAATGTAGACCGTTGTGAATACAAGGCCGCGGCATCACTCTGCAGTAATAACAATAATAATGCATGCCACCCTCTCTCCACGCTGCCGACACAGGTTGCCCATGGCTCATTAGCAGCACTGTCCAGGTCGTGTGTCTGTGTGTGTTTAAATATGCTTGAGTAAGGAGCGGACACGTGTGTGTGTGTGTGTGTGTGTGTGTGTGTGTGTGTGTGGGTGTATGTGTGTGTATGTGTGTCTGTTTGTGTGTAAATGTATAAATATCCTTGAGGAAGGAGAGTGTGACTGTGTTTTGGGGGGCTCTACGTGTGTGTGTGTGGGTGTGTCTGTGTGTGTGTGTGTGAGCGTGTGTCTGTGTGTGGGGGTGTGGGTGTGTGTCTGTGTGTCTGTGTGTGTGTGTGAGTGTGTGTGTGTGCATGTGTTTGTAAATGTATAAATATGCTTGAGGAAGGAGAGTGCATGTGTTTGGGTGGCTGTGTGCATCTATAAAGACCTGCTGGAGGCTGGTGATATTTAACTAGGGGAGAGGCTGCGGTCTGGGCTGTTTGGCAAGGAGGTTGCTGCGTGCCTGTGCGGTACCTCTGGGCCCACATCCTGAAGGTCTGATCCCAGAGCGCCCCACGACAAAGATGCCCCAGAATGTAAAACTAGGAAATTAATGAAATTGTATTTCTGGCCTTATTTCATGAAATTCAGATTCAATGGAAAATTCAAATTTGTGACGGAAATACTTTTCGGGGGTGGTTTTGTGAAATGTAAAAAATGTTAAAAACCTAAAGCAGTTCTGGATTTAAAACGGCTATTGCTTGAAGGCGTTATGAATGTACTGGAACCATAGAATAACTCATAAATATGTGCGCATATTGGAGGGGTTTTCAACCACGCTGATCCAGTGGGTTTAAAGGCTTGTGTGCTCTACCCCTTCGGGTCGTTTAGAGGAGGCTCTCTTTATACAAATTAATTTTTCATGCGTCAGAGAATAAACGCCTAACGTGACAGTTAACGCACAGGTGTCCTCGGTTGTCACAGGCAACGGGGGAGCAGGGAGGAAACGGGGAAGTAAAGGAGAGGCAGGTAGAAACCAAAGGAGACAGTCGAGGAGACAAATCACAGTGGATGGATGGTGGTGGGGGGGGAAGGAAGGGTGGGGGGGGACATTTCCATTTAGATGGCCGGCAGAGCGTTTTGCTGAGGACAGGGTGTGGGCTGGAGAGGAGTGGGGGGGGGGGGGGGGGACAGGGAAATAAGGTTTTGATGTGAATCACTCTCGCATAGTCATCACGGCAGAATATAAATTCTTGCGTTCGTGTCAAGAGTTGAAAACCAAAACTTTGAAGGAGCGTACCATGTCAAAAAGAAAGGAGCTGATACCAACACCCTCCCCCTACCCCCCCCCACCCTCCCGCGACACACACACGCACACACACACACGCACGCACACACACACACACACACCCACACACACGCACACCCTTTCTTGGCTGACTTCAAAAAGAAACCGTAATGTAATCTTGTTCCAAGAGGGGGATGTGAAATTGAGACGTTTATTTCTTTTGTGAGGAGAAAGGTGTGTGTGTGCGTCAAGTGTGTGTGTGTGTGTGTGTGTATGTGTGTGCGTGTGTGATTATAAAGAGCTACACACCTCCAGGCTTTGTGGTTAACCAAGCGAGCCCTTTCAACACTCAAACATCCCCGCCGTTGTGCTCGTCAGTCTTGTTGGAGACCTGCTGCCCACACCAGTCAATTCATACATACATGGAACCTGGTGTGAGCATGTATATACATACATGTACATATACACGTGTGTGTATTGAGTGCCGAAGCAGTACAGTGCCGAGTGTATTGTGATTCTGCATACCTAGCGATAACTTATTTGGGATTTTCTTTTTAAGGATTTTATCTTTTGTGTGGTGTCAAAGTTTACATTATTCAAGATTTGTTTCATAGATTAAATAAATAGCTGAATGGAACGTGGTTTGAACCGAATTGATTATCGGCAATTTTAGCGTACTCTGTTGAGCGGAGTCATTTGCCTCCATCACTTTTCTTATTGTCCATCTGTGCTTTCTCTTCTCACTGTCTGATTAGTCAGAATGTGTTTTACCTTTGTGCTCTGGACGCTTATCCCTTAATCCCTGTTGACACGCTTGTACAACACTGCCTCACGACTCCCCAAACTGGAAATAATATTTTGATGTATTTCATAGCGCGTGAGCTCATGCACGACCTCCGATGCCTCAACCGCCACGGGGAGAGTCTTGTTTGTCCCACGGGACCCCCCTCTTCTAAGACCTCCACTGGCTTCCTGTAGTGGCTCGCATCAAATTCAAGACGATGCTACTGGCCTACAAAGCCGTCAATGGAACTGCCCCTACCTACCTCCAAACATTAGTGAAACACCACGCCCGTGCTCGAGCACTCCGTTCAACAACCTCAGCTGGTCGACTGGTACCGCCATCACTAAAAGGAGGAAAAGGTTGGATGGCGAAATCGCAACTCTTCTCTGTTTTGGCACCGCAGTGGTGGAACGAGCTCCCTGCCAATGTCAGGACTGCAGAGTCACTCCCCATCTTTCGGAAGAGACTCAAGACCCACTTGTTCAGAGTTCATCTGAACCCTGCACAACCCTACCCTCATGCTCTTATTTGTTGTACATCTTGGCACTTTAATCGCTCTTTGTAATTTGGCACTATGATCACTCTTTTTAATTTGACACTTAGTCAGAGATGTTGTATACTAGCAATGGTTAATCAAGCAATTAAAATGCTTGAAACTTGTTCTTGTGACTTTCTGACTGTATTAGCAGCAATGAAATGTTTCACCTTCTTATGACAAATGTAATCTTTGTAAGTCGCTTTGGATAAAAGCGTCTGCTAAATGCCCTAAATGTAAATGTAAATGTTTTCTCATCATACCCCTGACCAAGGTTAAATGACAAGATAAGCATGCAGGGGCAAACGCATGATCGCGTTAGCATGCTACCCCTAGCATGCACAGGGTCAAGTCCCCCCATCAGTAATTTAAGAGATGCCTTACTTCTGATTGGGCGGGCGGTGTGAGTCTGCGCTTATGTCTGTTTCGTCTAAATAACATGCGTCAGCAAATTGAGAGACCTCGCAGTGGCAAAGGTCTGTCTCTATGGCAATGTTATTAACATATTGATGTGCCAATCAATGTCCTGAATCATCCATCACTATGGAGACACAAAGGTCCCTAACACCACTGGGAAGAAGTTTGCTTTAAGTTTTTTTGTTTTTTTTAGATCGTCTACAAGGTGAGAATATGTCAACATGGAAGTGTATAATAAATATAATAAATATAATGGTTAATAAGAAGTTGTAATAAATATAATGGTGAAATATGCGTGTTGCATGTGCAGGAATAACTGGTTACACAACTGTATGTATCTAGTTTGGGGATACACTGGAAACCAACTGAATGAACGTTTGCACTGGGCGCTCCGACTGAAATGAGGGTTAGCCACACATTTCAACAACCCCGCATTTACACAATGACTTGTGTAATTGTCGCAGTATTAGTATATAGTATTTGACTTAGAGAGCCACTCACAGCCAGACAGACAGTGAGTGGCACACCTTCAGGGGACCCTCACCCGGTCGGGCAGAGAAGCGGACGTGCCTCAAACCAAGAAGGTAGTGGTTGTCGGAAACAGTGAGTCACGCAGAAGAACTGATTTCAACCCGCAGTTCGTTCTAGGTTGTTTTCAGGTTAGCGGCGAAACACAACAACCCACTTGGACGCAAGACGATGGGGAAAGCTCCACGAATCTGGCGACGCACAGCCGATAGTTCAACTATCGAACATGTTCTTAACGGCTGCTTCCCGTGGCTTTCAAACATCTTGTCTTACGAAATGCAAGGAAAGCATTGTTGCATTTCAAAGTTATTGGCTTGTCAATCAAATGCAGCCACCTGAGTGACAGCTCTCAGTCTAGAGACAGCAAAGCAAGCTGGTAAGTTCAGCAAGGTAGTGGTGTTAAGATCACTTTTTTTTTTTTTTTAATTGAGGTTTATGTCGCAACTTTTACACCTCAGGGACATGACAAGATTTCTCCAAACATATCCTCTAGTGATTTCGATTAACATTTTTCAGGAAGTGTTTATTTTATTTGTTTTATTCACCTGGCTATATGCTTAATGGTAAACTATTACCATGGTATGGTAAGTCACTTTGGTTAAAAGTGTCTGCTACATGTAAATGTAATGTATGGTCAGTCATCACTGTGCATGGTTGTTGTTATGCTGCCATTTTAGTTGCATGAAATATGGCATAGCATTACTATTGGGACATTGTGATGAAGCTTTGTTAGTGTTAATCCCTACACAGCTATACTGTGTACCAGGGTTCAGCTGCAGTGGTAACGGTGGTCTATAGGCCACCATGTTCCTGCAGCAGAGGAGCTGCAGCTTCAGGACCACATTTCTCAGACCTGTGTCCTTTTTTGTCGTTTAAGTCATTCCACTCTAGTCTCACAAATCCAATTTTAGATTCATATCTAAAGTCTGACGGCATACACGGCCCCACACCGGACAGACGGGTCGTCTCTTCGTTTTGTTTTTTGCTTCACGTTTGTTTTCGACCAATCATGTTACTGGAGGCGCTGATCTGTGAGGGCCTATTGGCTTTGAAAGCTTCATGCACTCGCCGCAAATCAGTATTCTTTAGCAGAACATCTCTGTCACAAAAAAATGGAGAAAAAAAAAACGTTTTCTGGCCGAGCGCCGTGCGTCTCCCTCCAGAAGTTCTGCTGCTGGAACGTCAAAGGACTGCTGGGGCCGACAGGAATCCCATCCAAATGATGTACTTTCTGTCCAGGTAGTCTAGTTTTAAAGGGGTTTTTTCCAACCCAAATTCTTTCTACAGACGGACTTGTTATGTATGATTCACTGCTCAAATGGCATTGATCATAAACATTTAAGCCGCTGTTATTGAATGGACACATTGTAACTCCATTTGCATTTCCGAGAGAATGTTTGCAAACTTGACCTTCATGGAGAACGGCACAGTTGAAATGGCAATCTAAATGGGGTTTGACCTTGCTCAACTTTCGCCGTCTGCTGATTAATGTAGCTGACAAACACAGATCATATCGACACGCTTTTATCATACTTTGAAGCCGAAGTAATGTGCTGGCTAGAATTAATTATCATAGTCATGAAGTTAACAATTAATCTAAGACACCTTGCCATAATCGTGCTACAGTTTCATTAGAGGTGCAGAGTGCAGAATTAAGGTGGCCACAAGCGCTGAGGCAACCGAATCGGAACAAGCGAAGCCCGTTTTATATTTAACGTTGTTGTTCCTTGCTATTGTTTTTTCCCCCATGCCAATAAAATAATGACAAACCATGGAGCTGCATGGGACTGTACACACGCAATTGTCCGTTTTGCTAAAAAGGTGACATTCATTATAATTGCACCGTGGTCGATTATAGCATAAAACAGTTTAAACAATCACAATCAGGCATCGTTGTCAGGGTCACCATGGTCACTGTACATGTTGTTAGACATGGCGGAGGTAAAACCTGTTAACCCAATTAGTTTCTCAACACGCGGCCCTCTTATTGTGTCCATAGTGGTGAATGACATTCATAGACCTATAACTATCGCTATCGGTGATACTGTATGTGTTGAATCATTCATCTCGATGGCAGTCCGGCGATACGAGCCGATGTTCTCTTGCACTGCAGTACGTGAACAACAAGTTGCTTTTGATAACATGCCGGTGTGCATTTGCGGCCCAACAGTTATATTTTGGATACAACTTTCTCTGTAAGAGTGATAGCGCTGCTTTTACTTATCGGAATTGGGAAGTAGAAGTAGTCTTCACAACATGGCTTGGTACATGGTTGTGTTAGAGAATGCACATCCATTTATCATTATCCCCCTCATCCACAAGCTGCCATTTGCCTACCCTATATAACACTTAAATATAGGGATTAAAGTGTGTGAAAGTCATTGAATCCTCCACATAGGATAGACCCTCTCTGGCGTTCGATAGAGAGCAAAGCTTTTTGGACACTTATATCTCACACCACGGTGTATGTGTTTGTGTGTGGATGTGTGGCGCTTCCGTTTTGCCCGTGGTTGATGTTGATGGCGTGTCTGAGAGAGGGTCAGGTTTATAGGACGCTGATAGCATCACGCCATGTGTGCGTGGAAAGTGCTGGAGCTTCGTCTTGCCAGCGGTGGATTGTGATCTGTCTGAGAGAGGATGAAGCTTCTCGGGCGCTTAGAGTACAACACCACGGTGTGTGGCACGTTTAATATACACTCTTGACCAGTCATTCATTCTAACGCACCTGCATAACGACAAGGTAAAAATTGGTGGTAGTTGGTCGTAGCCGTTGGGGATAACACACTCCCTCCTTCCTAGAACTATTTTTCTAGCCCAAAACATTAAATAGAAACATACACATTCACTCTCGAGCTGTTTGTCCATTCTGGGCTACTGTAGAAACATGGGGTTGTAACATGGCGGCCCCCCTGGAAGAGGATCCACTCCCCACAAATATATGAGGGATTGAAACGAAAACACAACGATTTTTATGCAGTTGTTTTTTTTGTTTTTTGCACTTATTCAAATTCTGAGTATTATATTCAATTTCTGCCCTGTCTGTTCCACTAGATGACACTCAACACACTGCACCTTAAGCAAATCGGCCAATAGTGTGTTTTGCAGTCAGCTATTAGTGGCTTACAAGTGATTGTTTGTAGTGTTCTTCTTTGCTAGTGAGCTACTCACATGTCATCTAGCTGGTCTAAACATTGCTGTCCAATTCAAGACATCAGTAGGGTTTTTTTTTTAACAGAAAAAAGAACTTGATTCTTCATTCAGTACTCATACTCACACAAGGCAGTGTCACCAACAAACTACAGTGCTGAAACTGTTAACTCTTCTGTTGCTTCTCAGGTAGTTCAGAGAAGAGGACACCAGGCTCGTTCCAATCAAGGACACGGACTTGAACCAATGCAACAACACTCTACTTTCGCCTCCTGGTTTCTTCACAGAAACTGTTTTCAAGTATTTATTATTTTGAGGCAGCCATGTATTTCTTTATTGTATCGAGGACCTCATGGATTTTCTTCATCCCACATGCATGGATTTGCTAAACTCTCTTGTAGGATATTATTGTTGTGTTGTGTTGTTGTAAACGCAACAAACAATGTTATGCTTGGCATAACAAAAATAGAACTGCTGAAATAATCACACATGTTAGCCTTCTATTCCCAGATGGTGGATATAAGCAACACAATGGTATGGGTGGGTGGGGTCTTGGCTCTCAGCTCTGCCAGAATGCTCCTCTCTGCCCCCTTGCCAAAGCCCCCCGCCCTCCTGCAAAATGGCGCCCCCTCAACCCATAAAGAAATATATAAAATGTAACTCAGCAACCCCGCCAAAAACCAGCGGCTGACGTCACCGCTGGTACGTCCACAGTCCACACGGTCCGCCATGCCTCGAACCCCAGAAACCTCCGGGCTAAGC
>JAXIVH010000070.1:877357-884857 GCA_036785325.1 Urophycis tenuis | reverse complement strand
AAAGCCTCAGCAGTCAATAGCATTTATTTAAAAACCCAGTGATTAAAGCTGTATCTAGTGATCATAATCAAACGTGTCCTTCACATACTCTTTGTAGCTTGCTGTAATATTTTGTCTTAATTGCAAAATGGTTGCGATTGTGATGTGCCATAGAAGTGATTTATGGTGAACAGTAAATACATCTTGTGGGTTTGGCCAATAATGTTGTACTACAAGAGCAATTTGGTGTCG
Organism: Urophycis tenuis; assembly: GCA_036785325.1. Classification (NCBI taxonomy): domain Eukaryota; kingdom Metazoa; phylum Chordata; class Actinopteri; order Gadiformes; family Phycidae; genus Urophycis; species Urophycis tenuis. The sequence continues at coordinate 884,626 of JAXIVH010000070.1, read as the reverse complement.
TGATTGACAACTGCATAGAGGGGGAACATATTAGCTTGAAGTTCGGGAAAAATGATTAAGTGACAATAGTAACTAAACTTAATTACCACAGGCATTGCGGCACGTGGTCGGCATGGTAATTACTCTAATGATTGATTAATTACTGATGGGGGAACTCTTAAAATATTCATGATTCACCGTAAACCTGCGTGTAAAGCAAGTGAAATGTGCATAATTCAAACAGGCACTATTCAAATAATGAACAGACCCCTACACGCCTCATAAATTATCATGTTCGACGGCGCCCGCTTCGAGACGTGGGCGCGGGGGGGCCGGCGTTCAGTATCTCTGGCGGTCTCGCGTCTCAAACAGGATGTCGGGGCGGCGGCAGAAAAACGTAAGGGGAGGCGCGCGACTCAGACCTGGGTTTGGTGACGTACGCACGTCGCGCGAAGGCTAAATAATTGATGATGAACTCAGTCGGCCGGGTTTTTCCGTCTGATGGATTCACGGTGGGGGGGGGGATTACATGGCAATGTCACGACGCCTTAAGGCTGAGTTATGGTTCCGCGTAGGGATTACGTAGTGATCACGCAATGGCCACACAGTTGCTCGGACGCAGTCATGAGACCGTGATGGTTCTGCGTGGGGTTTACGTGTTGAAATGCAATTCAATGTCACACCGGTAGAGGGACCAGAATGACAATTCTGGTCATTACATACGGATTACTAGCGAGTAAAAAAAAAAGTTACAGAAATGAAGATAATATATATGTTGTCGCCAATCAGTCGAAGCATTTATCACACCGTGGCGGTGTTCACGAGTGAAACCGAAAAGCGATCTCCAGCGAATGTAGTTAGCGGACCAATCACAGCCAAAGCCGCTGCGTTGGTGTTGCGTCGCCTCGACGCGCGTCTAGGATTTTTGGGAGGTGCATGTCAGGCCCTTGCGGTGACGCAAGAGGGGTCCGCAAGGATGTAAAGGGTCCGTAAGCGTCCCAGCGTTGCATCAACGCGGAAGCATAAATTAAGCATAACCCGGCCTTTACAGGGGGTTGTTTGTGGCTGGATGCACTAGCTGGCTGGGGGGGGGGGGGGGGAGGAGAGGGGGAGCCCACTGGCTCACCCGGCGCCATCTGGTCCGACCGCGGCGGTGCCGTTCGCTGACCTCAACCGCCGCCTTTGAGGGGAATTCAACCGAAACCTATTATTATACATATGTTATACATAGTCAGCTTTTATGCTGGTTGTGTTCGATATTATTCGCGCGTTGTCGTCTGTTATTTGCCCACGCTATTATTCGGTGTCGTCGCTATTATTAGCTGCTGTTATCAGTCGTTATTAGCTCGTTAGCCTGTTTAATCGTGGCAATTATGATATTTATTCAACATGGCTTCTCGTTACGCCTGCTTTTTGTCGCGCCGGTTCAACACCACAAACACAGCAGAGAGGAACACGACTCCGGCTCAAAGCACACCCAGAGCACAACAAGGCCATCAAAATAATCAGCAATGCTTTGCCTCTCACCTCCCCTCCCTCCCCCACCCCTCCTCCCCCCTCCTCCCCCCACCTCCCCACACCACCCCAGTACTCAGACTCCCGTATGGGCACACAGATAGGGGAGGACACTTGTTCTCGTGCGAGGGCCACGGCGTCTTCTTCGAATAAAAGCACTCACCGCGGGTACTTGAGTCATTTTGGACAGAAGTGCGTCCTAAACAGCGCCGGGCGCCGGGGGCCCCCCCCCCGTTAATGCGGTGAAGAGCGCCACTCTGCTCCCGCCGATTGACTGTGGCGCGCTCCCCCGCGGGCCATCCGTCTGCCCGCTGACTGCCATTTAGCGTCGGCGAGTCATAACTCCTTCCCAGAGTGACACTTAACGCTCCCCCAGGCTCGTAACCAGGGCCAGGGGTTAGGTGGCTGTTGGGGGACAATCGTTTTTTGTTTTTTTTCTTTTTCTTTTTTTCCTCTTCAGACCCCTCCCCCCACCACCACACACACACACACACACACGCGCAAGCACGCATGCACGCACGCACGCACGCACGCACGCACGCACATACACACATGCACATACACACATACGCGCACACACATGCACTCCAGCATGGGTCTCGTTCTGTCTTAGAATTGCGTTCTCTCTCTCTCTCTCGCCATCTCCCCGTCTCTGCATCTTCTTCTCTTGTTGTGGGTCTGGTGTCACTGTCTCTTCCTCCTGTCGTTGTCGCTTTCAATTCTCGTGTCCCTCTTCGCGTTACTTCGTCATCCTTAACCCCCCCCCCCCCCCACCACACACACACACACACACACACACACACACTCTTCCTTTAGAACTGTGTTTGATTAAACAGGTCTGGCGGCGTCCTGCACACATCTGGCATCGGCTGGCGTGTCCTGGCGGCCCCCCCCCCCCCGAGGCCTGAAATACTGTTGTCTCCCCGGTGCAGGGGAGAGCAGAGGAATGGGGGAGGGAGGTCTTCTGAAATGGAGAGTATTTGCTCAGTGAGGGGAGCAGACACTCTGGGGAGGCGGGCCGTGTCGCCGGGGCGAGGGCCCGGTGCAGGTGTGGCTGGTTGATGTAGGCAGCGCGGGGCTGTCGGTGGGTTTTTGTACCGTCGGTCACGGCAGGAGGACCGTGTTTGTTTCGGGAGTAAACACCGAGAGTTTTTGTGTCAAACCCTGAACACTCTCCGTTCTGCGAGGCTCCGGGCGGAGAAGGCCAAACATCAGCCGCTGTGGAAGGCGCTTGGAGAGGAGATACTGATTTATTGATTGAATTGATTGTGTGATTGATTGTGGGGCGTAACAGACATAGTCACATGACCTTGTCCCATTGGCCTCATAGTGGAGGCCACTGTGTGCACCTATTTTAATTCTTTTTTGTATTCATATTCAGCATTGAAACATCACACCTAATTGCACATGCAGTGTCCATGAAGGATAATAACCCTCATCAGAGATATGCAGCACTAAACATACCTGTGTGCACACATGCACATAAACTGAAAAGGAACCAAAAAATACTTCCACTGAACTAAACTTCCGCATAATTGCACACCTCCAATCAATTTCTTGCTATCTTTTTTTTTTACTTTTTCTTGTTATTTGTTTGTGTGTTTGCTTCTGTCCCCCTACCGATACATCACCCTGGCCAGTGGATATAATGTTTGATTTGTCCTGTTCTATTATGGCCGTGAAGCATTAAAGCAGATATTGAGTGTGTGTTCGCTGGGTCCACGGGGTCAGGAAGTTCTCTGCTTTTAGAGCGGATGAAGCCTCGATGACAGCATCTGAAAAATAGTTTTTTCGAGAAGATGAAATTACATTTTCTTTAGCTATTTTCTTCCACACCACTCTTCATCAGGCTGTCATCCTCACCCCTCTTTTTCTCTCTCTCTCCCTTCTCTCTCTCTCTCTCTCTCTCTCTCTCTCTCTCTCCCTTTACCTATTAAAGCACTCTCTCTCTCTCGCTCCCTCGCTCTTCCTTCTCCACTCTTGCGTTCATGCTTGCAGTGAATACCGCTCCTGCGCTGACAGTACAGCGTTCTTAATTGGTCTGCATGTCTCCTCCTCTCCTCTCGCCTCCCCCTCTCATCTCCCCTCTTCTGCTATTTCCTCTCCCCCTCTTCTGTCAATTCCACTGTGCTATTTACTCCACTAATTTCCTCCTAACCTTCCGCCCTCCCTCTTCCTCCCTCTCTCTCTCTCTCTCACTCGCTCACTGACTCACTGACTCACCCATTCACTCCTTCACCCATTCGCTCGCTCACTCTCTCAAACACACACACGTACACACACTCGTCCTGTCTGGATCTGTGGTTGGACAAACCCAGAGCGGGGAGGGGGGGGGAAGTGAGTGAGCGTGTGTTATTTATATTTCACAGCCCTCTCATGTTGTGCCTTTGATTCCCTGTACCTGCATATTGAATTAAGGCACAGGTTGTTATGGGCTCGTCTCGTTTTTTTTTTTTTCCCCGAGCTCTGGGAAAGACTGCGGCGCTTCTGATGCGTTTGCGTGGCGCTGTCAAAAATAAATCACTTTTTCTTTTATTTTTTTTATTTTTTAAAAGCCAAGAAAACCCTGAGGATGCGGGGCGGGCAGGCGGCACGGCGCCAGAGTCACCTGTGGGCGCCGCGTGACGCCGTGACACGGAGAGAGAGAACGCCTCGAGCGGACGCTCAGCCTCCGCGCCGTCTTGATTCGGCTGACGGCTACTGAGCGGGATTGATCCGACTGAATAAGAGGCGGGAAAGGAGGAAAGGCTTGAGGGTAGGGGAGTGGGGAGGGAGGAGTGAGGAGTGAGGACTCTGAGGTGAGGTGTGGTCAGAATTTGTAATTGTGTACCAAATCACCCAAAAAATAACGATAGCAAAAAAAACACCGTGTTGAACCGATCGTTTTTGTGTGTGGTGAAAGACATTCCGTGCGTGGCTTTGATGATGATGTGATGGTGAAGTGATGGTGAGGTGATAGTGCGCTTGCGCTCGCCGCTGACTCGGGCCCAGTCGCGTGTCGTTTGTCGCGTGTCGTTTGTCGCGTGTCGTTTGCCTCTTTGTAACACGTTTGTGGGGCCCTCTGGATCATTTTCCAGGGCAAATGTATCAAATGGGAAACACCAGTAATTTTTTTTTTTTTTTGTGCGTCGCACGACAAATGCGATGGGAAAGGAGCTCTGAAGACTTCCTTTTCTCGGGGGTAAGTGAATTGATTCAGCGTTTCACATGAAAACCTGAGGTATTCATTTATCCAAGAGCAAACACATCTTAGGGCCCCGGGGTTGTTAAGTTCTCTCCAGCCCCTCCGTATTGATTCCGAGCCGTCTCCCCGAGCGACACGTACAAAAGGAACAGTTACTGTGCCGGACTCTGAGCGTGTTTCATTAAAACGGAACATGTTTTTGAGCAGTTCAATAACTTCTCATCAAGTAAATCTCACTCCCCCGTTCCTCTCGACCAATCCCGTCGTCCGTCTCATTCGCTGGGGAGGGTCGGGGGTTATAAACGTTATTGGTGGCTTGGCTTAACGTCATTTAAAGACATGAAACGGGGAGCTGACTTTTCACCTCGTCAGCTCGTCTCCTCCCGCACACACACGGATGCGGCGCCGGGATTGGCTGAGCTCGGTCGAGTGGGCGGCCTAATATTAGAACCGCCAATGGTAATGAAGATACGATGCTTGTGCTTTTTCGGGTGCATTGTACGTGACATTACCACGACATAACATTGTGAGCGCATTACGTGAGCTTTTGGAGTGGTACTCTGATGGATCAATACGCGTCTCTTCCTCATGTCAGCCCTTCCTACTGCTTGTTTTCCCTGCAAATTTGCCACATTATGGAAGTGAGACAGCCGGCTAACAGAGACCGGCATCATAAGAAACGGGACGAGGCCCATTAGTTTGGGAATGGATTTTGCTGCGTGCAATATTATTTAAAGAGTAGCCACTGAAACACTTTTGGTTATTCGTAATTACTGAAACTGTGTTACTGTCTACCTATAAAAGCTATAAAAAATCTGCCAAATTTCTGCATCAGAGCATAAATAAGATGGCTGCCAAAACCCGACTCAACCACCGCAAGCTGCCATGTGTGTGTGTGGTGTGCAGAGACGACGAAGGCCAGTGAGTATTTAAGGAGATGTAAAAAAAAAAAAAAAATTCAAGTTGCATTCCTGATGATGTCATCATATTTTCTTATCTCGACTGGAAGCACACTCAGCGGTTTCCCCTCAAACACAAGCAATCATCTTTAAACTTAAAACTGACACGTGTTCCCTGCCCATGTTATACTCCCCATTCCCAGGGTTATTATGGGAGATTTCCCTCGCCTGTCGGAGGCTTTTGGGTCAGGGTTTGTTCGTCTAATTCACACAAAGGTGGGGGCGCGAGAAGACTCGGAGAGAGCCATTGTGACGAGGGGCTCCACAAACAAAACACAACACTTGGATGGCTTGTTTGAAAATGTTTGAGCTCTTTTAATCCATGACTGTCACGCGTTCCCCGTGTACAGCCCCACCGACGCCGCGCAGAACAAAGCGCTGTGAAGCAGAACAAACAAATGCGGCATGGTGCATTTCAAACCATTGGCCCTCGAGGCAGTTGTTTCCTCAAAGCGCGCACACAGTCGCTCTATCAGTGAACTGGAATGTCAATATCCAACCGACGTAGTCTGAGCGGTCAGCTATCGCTTTCTAGCATCGTTCCCCGCAAACCGCTACGACGAGACGATGTCTGGCTGCACGTCTCACCGTCATGGTCAAACATCAGTCAGAGTTGTTGTGTACGAGCGATGGTTAACCTAGCAATTGAAATGCTTGAAACTCGTTCTGGTGACTTCCTTACTGTATTAGAAGCAATGAAATGTTTCACCCTCTCATGACAAATGTACTCTTTGTAAGTCGCTTTGGATAAAAGCGTCTGCTAAATGCCCTAAACGTGTAAATGTAAATGTAAATGGTCGTACCTGCCGCCATTTTGATCATCAACAGACTATCACCTTGTCCTGCAGGCCGTCGTCCTTGTAGTTGTGCAATTTGAATCCGACTTTACATCTCTCACACATTAGGAGTTCCATATTTTGGCCCAATTAGTCTCATCTGACATTTGCACAGATACTCCTTGTTGAAAGCGCTAACGCCTGGAATGCGACAAACAAACACACATCACACGTCAGCATCCATCACCGCTGTCTTGTTAGCGTGACCCCATTTTGTTGTTTGTCTATGGCGGCAAGTCCTGAAAAAAACAAATGTGCCTCATGTTTGTCCTGGCATCAGCTCTATTTTTGGGGATATTCTAACTTTATGCAACACAATACACAAAACACGTGTGGCACTTTTTTTTCTCCATCATTTCTTTATTCAATTGATCTTTGAGGTCTGTTTCATAAATAAAATGAGGCCATCTTTTTGAATTACCCGAATTCACACTGACCATGTCTTGTTGACCGCCTTTCAGTTGAAACATAATTAGTGGTTTCCTTGTCGTCTTCATTTGATGACCTGGACAGGGAGCTCTTTTCCGTGCGTGAATCAATAGTTAGCTCTCTAATTATCTTCTTATTTGTCTGCTTTTGTGAGTGTTGGAATGCGGTGCACCCGAGCCGTCCTCCGGTCCTACCTATCACCGGGCAAGAACCCCCCTCGCCTCGATTATAGAGGCGTTCTGACGGCCACTTCATTACTGCTCTTTGTTGACTCCGCCGTATCACAGTCAGTTGATTGAGTTAGTCTCTGCGATAACATACTCACCCATAATGAGTGCATAGTGAGAAATGTAATCTCTCTCTCACT
>JAXIVH010000070.1:867357-869857 GCA_036785325.1 Urophycis tenuis | reverse complement strand
AAATACGAAATACTGAAACAGAGACATCAAAATGTGATTGGGATTCAGGTTGCACACACACTCTTATCCACTTCTGGCTTTATCATCCTTTTTTTGGGGGGGGGGGGAGAAATCAGCTTGCAGTTGCATGACTTTCCAACATCTGGTCATCCTGACAAGTGACGCGAACGGCCTTCTTCGTGTTTTGCCCCCCCAAAGGTTTTTTGTTGAGTGAAAAGGTGCTCGGCTGAACATTGTCTTTAATGGTCCATTAGGAGAAATAGTTTAAGAACCACTGGCACGCCAGGCATCTCCAATGGTTCCTTGGTATTTTCTGATCCTCCGTGCCGTGTAAGTATTTAATCGGGCTTTGATGAGATTATGCGGAAAATGATGTCATGATGTATGATGCATGCGCACATGAACACTTAAACACACACACACGCGCGCGCGTGCACGCACGCACACACACACACACACACACACACAGACACACAGACACACAGACACACACACACACACACACACACACACATGTACACATACACACACACACACACACACACACACAGACACACACACACACACACACACACACACACACACACACACACACACACACACACACACACTTCCACACTAAGGGACAAGTGTCAGCTCTGTTGGCTGAGTGGGGAAATATGGTTTTCAATATATCCACCTCTATTCCTCTATTTCACCCTCATTTTCCTCCACCCCATGTATTTTCTCTCTTCCTATCCCCATTCATTTTCTCTCTTTCTCTCCACCTTTCATTACATTTCTATTTTTCCACCACCCTACCCTCTCCCAATATTTTCCCCATTTCTCTCTCTCGCTCTCTCTCACTCTCTCGCTCTATAATTCTGCCTCTACCTTTCCATCACCCCCCCCCCCCCCCCTACCCCTTTCCCTCTGTCACTCGTTCCCCACTAACACTCCTACACGCACAAACACCCTTTCTTTAAGGATGTGTGGGTGACACAGTGGTTTGTGTGTGTGTTTGTGTGTATGTGTGTGTGTCTGTGTGTGGGTATGAAGAAGTGTGTGTGTGTGTGTGTGTGTGTGTGTGTGTGTGTGTGTGTGTGTGTGTACGTGTGTGTGTGTGTGTCTGTGCATGTGTGTGCGTGCGTGCGTGGATGTGTGTGCACGTGCGTGCGTGTGTGTGATCAGACCACATGACTCAGATGAGCGCTCAGACACCAAACGGGCCGCCGACGGTAAATAGAAATAAAAATGAAATAAGAGATGAATAAAATATGAGCTGTGTAATGAATAAATAAGGTGTGAGTGTATTAATGAGCCAGGGACGGGTGGAGTGGGGTGGGTGGGTGCGGTAGGTGGGGTGGGGTGGGGTGGGTGCGCTGACAGATGGGGGCGTCACAGCCCACGCACCGCACGCTCATAACAAAAACAAAACCTACAAAAAATGGTGGGAAAAAAAAACCCAATATCAAAGGCTCTGCGTGGGTTCTGAACGAGGAACTCTCACACTCTTTCACACGGCGCCCCCAGTCCTCAGCCCACCTCCCCCAAACCGCCAACTCTGGTGCTCCCGTGCTTTTGGCCGTCCGGCCGTCTGACACGCTCTGGCGCCATCAAATCCGTTCGGGGGTTTTTTTCTAACTTTTTCCGGGGTTAAAATGTTAACTTTGTGATAGCTTGTGGTGTCGGGGAGCTGGAATGACGCGCCCCCGATCCCCTCACTGTGATACGTTAGGGGAGAATGCGGGGAACACAGGCCAACGCGCACCGCGCGTCTGCCACACCGACACGCCGCGGGCGCCCGTTCTGTCTGAGCTGCTCTTCTTTTTGCAATAACAGCCTCGCGTTCACTCACGTGTGTGATCATGCGAGTCGACACACATACGCACGCACGCACGCACACACACACACACACACACACACACACACACACACACACACACACACACACACACACGCACACACGCGCACACGCACACGCGTCACACACACACACACACAACACACACACGCGTCACACACACACACACACTCACACACACACACACACACACACACACACACACACACACACACACACACACACAGAGAATGAATCAAAACAGCAAACTACTGATCTAGCTTATATAGATGCCCGTTAGTCCGCTTGGTAATCAGCGGTCGCTTCAACTTCCCAGACAAGATATTGTATGTTGCTGATATGCTTTGGATCTTCTGTCTTTGGATGTCTCTGTGCTTCTGCTTGCCATTATATCAGTTTCCTAATCCTGTTCGCATAGCGTCACTTTTTTTTTCGTGCAAAAACATGGGCTGAATACAACTCCGCCTGACAAAACGTTATGTAAATCACTGCTCGGTATAATCCACATGGATACAAACGTTTATGGAACGTCATGTTTCTGCTTCGTGAAATCCATAATTTATGTAGGTCCATTTTTTTTTTCCAATTGATATTTACGTCGGAGGGGGGAAAAGGGGGGATTGTCCCAGTGCAACGTCTTTCGCAGTGTGCTAGGTG
>JAXIVH010000070.1:847103-867157 GCA_036785325.1 Urophycis tenuis | reverse complement strand
GATTCCATTCATGTGCTGACTGATTGTCGCCAATATATTTGACTTGAGAATTTCGTCGCAACTTCCCTCCCAAAATGACAGCAGGGCCTCCCCGGGCGCCCGTGTTTGGGGTGGTGGTGGTGGTGGTGGTGCTGGTGGTGGTGCTGGGGGTGGTGGTGGTGTGGTTCTGTGAGCAGTCTGCGTCCTCAGGCTGTACACGGATCAGTCCTCCATCTCCATCTCCCCCCCCTCCCCCGAACACACACCCCCACCCTGCCACACCTCACCCCTCCCTTCCACTCCTCAGATTCTTCTGTATGCTCTCTCTCACTCTGTTGATCTTCCATCTGTTGATCCTCTCCCCCCCTCTCCCCCCTACACCCCAACCCACCCCCTTTCTCTCCCTCTCCTCCATCTGTCCCATAGGAGGTCTCTGCCTAACAGGGTACTTGACAAGGGGGTGGGGGAAGGGGGGGTGGGGGGGGAGTCGTTTGCAGAGAGCACCACTTACACCAAGCAAGTTAACTAGTCACCCACGGCTAATTAAATATCGTTTCAGAGCACTCCAGACTCCCTCTCTGTTCCAGCAGTCGCCTTGGGCCCCTTACACTCAAATTAACCTTTCGTTATAACCATCACAATAGGGAACCCAAGCAGGTGTGTGTGTGTGTGTGTGTGTGTGTGTGTGTGTGTGTGTGTGTGTGTGTGTGTGTGTGTGTGTGTGTGTGTGTGTGTGTATGTGGTGTGTGTGTGTGCGTGTGTGTGTGTGTGTGTGTGTGTGTGTGTCTGTTGAAGAATGTGTATGTGCTCAACTGTGTCCCTGTCTGAGTTTGGTGCGTCTTTTTGTCCGAGTGTTTATAGGTGTGTGTGTGTGTGTGTGTGTGTGTGTGTGTGTGTGTGTGTGTGTGTGCGTGCGTGTGTGCGAAGAGAAGGGAATGGGTATGTGTGTCGGGGGAAGAGAGAGAGAGGGAGAGAGAGGGAGAGAGAGGGAAAGAGAGAGAGAGAGAGAGAGCGGTAGGAGAGAGATCCACAGGGTCAATCTAAGCCCTGTCCATGTAATTGTGAATTAGAGTTCTAAATGAGCTCGACTTGCGTGAGATGATGGGGTTGGGTGGGGGTGAAGACGAGGGGTGTGTGTGTTGAAAGTAAAAAGCTTGGGGAAATAACTAGAAGAAGGCACTGGGAGGGAAATGGAGTTGACAAGAGAGTGAGAGGTCCAGAGAAGATCATGTGGAGACGCAGGAAGACAGACACAAAGGGTAAGTATACAGAGGAAAATATTATATATTATACAATTAACTTTTTATATTTTTATATTTCAACACAAACGCCCCATGAGCTGCTTTATAATTTGCAAGCAATACATGAATAGCAAATACACACATAGGCTGATCAACTGCGGAAATGCGGGAATCATTGTTGCTTGTCATGGACAAAATTGTATAATTAGCTTGTTTCAAAATACAAACGACGTACTTGACTCATCTAGCGCTTGGGTTCGTTTGTTCTGTGTCCCCAACCTGGCAACCCGGGTTAGCTTTGAACCCGGGGTGGTGATGGGGGGGGGACGGAGACAACTCTCTCCTTCAATGTCACATATGGTGCCTTTAACATACATTTAAACAGTAACACAGTAACACACATAGGGTACACAAGTAAACAGGTAAGTACACAAATACACACAAGCCCTGACACAAAGATCCAGTTTTTTCTTTTCTTAAGACACAAGATGAGGTCCGCACAGGACATCTCCCGGACACCAGAGAAACACGTAAACTGCATCCTGAGACAAGCTGTAAACGAGGCGCCCCGGCCCTTATCTCCGGATCCACAGACCCCATCCATTCTGTTTGGGTCATTGTTCACTCTTCTCCCCCTGGCCAATCATACGCTCATCCTGCCTGGCCTATTAGGTAATTGAACCACCCGATTCAAGTCTGCTGCGAAGCACTGCACTGTGGGCTGAAAATTAAACCTCTTTTCCCTCCAGCTCTCCCCCCACCTCGAAACCACTGACTCATCGCTGCGGTAAGTAAAAGAGCCTACCGAGCCAGGGACGCCTTAGCCCGAGGTGTTCCAGCAGCCTCTCCTGCTTGTCAGAAAGTGATAGCGGCCTGCTGCCGCAGGGTCGCTACGCGCCGCGCCTGTTTGTAGCCCCGGCCGCGCGCGCTGGGGAGTTTCGTCTCTCCGTGGGAGGCTTTACAGGGACCCCCGGCTATCTTTTGGGGGAGTGGAGGCGCGGGACACAGCTGACCCCCTCAAACCGCTGCTATGCTGAAAGCCGTGGCGTTCAGACCCCAACTTTTTTTTGACACATCTGAGTCTTCCAGAGGTTTGGTGTTGGTGTGACGGAGAGAGAGAAAGAGAGAGAGAGAGAGAGAGAGAGAGAGAGAGAGAGAGAGAGAGAGAGAGAGAGAGAGAGAGAGTGTGTGTCACTATCCTCCTACTGCTCCTACTGCTCCCCACCTCCTACTGCTCCTAATACTCCCTACCTCTTACTGCTCCCTGCCTCCCACTGCTCCTACCGCTCCCTTCTTCTCACTGCTCCTTCTGCTCCCTGCCCTCATCCTACTTACTCCCTCTGCCGCCGTGGAGACTGACAGTCGTGGGGAGACATGATCTTCTTCTGACGGGGTGATGCTGATGCAGACTGTCCCGAAGCTCCCTCTTATTTGAACAGATGTTTGCTGTACCCCGTATTCGCGTCAGGCCAGGCCTGCTCCGGCTTGTGCAAGCAGACACTGGGAGAATTTGGCGTCAAAGACTTCCGAGACGACTGCGAGTGTCAATAATTTCTGTGGCCACCTTCCCCCGACCGGCGGCTACAGGACAGCTGGCGGTCTCGTCTCGCGGTACCCGCCCCAGAAGACGTCACCCCCTCCACAGCCTCTTCTCAATCTGTTGTACCAAACCATCTGCTAGTGGCTCTCAACCAGTCAAATCTGTGCCACGGCGTGGAAGCAGTCAGGTTACTCCCAACTAAAAACCCTCCCCTGTGAGATAACTGAGGCAGGGCCCACATCCGGCGAGACATTCGGGAACACATCTTTTCATCTTTTGTCTGCGAGTCCCCTTCCAGGTCTGTCTCCCCTGCGCTCCCTAAAAAGACACTGAGGTGCCTGCGGCATTCTACTGCTGCCGGCGGATTTGGGGTCACTCCGTTTTGTCTGCTGTCGCGACAGCAGACCCTCTCACCTTCCACCGGGTGGGCGTTGGCTGACGAGGCGTCCTCGAACCGGTTGGGGTTTGTGGCATGATGGGGCGTGTCGCCTGAGGGGTGAGGCGTGTGTGGCGTGAGGGTTGTGGGGCGTGACGGGGTGACGGGGTGTGTGGTATGAGGGGTGGGGCGTGTGGGGCGTGATGGGTGTGAGGCGTGAAGGGGTGACGGGGTGTGTGGTGTGTGGCGTGAGGGGTGTGTGGCATGAGGGGTGTGTGGTGTGTGTCGTGAGGGGTGTGAGGCGTGTGTGGCATGACGGGTGTGCAGCGTGAGGGGTGAGGTGTGAGGGTTGTGCAGCGTGAGGGGTGTGTGGCGTGAGGGGTGAGGCGTGTGTGGCGTGAGGGGGGGTGTGGCGTGAGGGGTGTGAGGCACGAGGGGGTGTGTGGCGTGAGGGGTTCACCGATGAACTCTGTGATGCCATCAGCACACGCTGTCTGACAGCGCTGCCGGGCTCTGTCTGTCTGTCTGTCTGTCTGTCTGTCTGTCTGTGGGTATGTTGAGGACTGGCTCAATTGCTGGGCTGTAGAGCATTCCAGAGGACTGAATTCCTCTGTGGACAAAGTCCACCCCTCCCTTTGCTATCCAACACACCAGAGGCTTGATGGCTTTAGTCCATGAAATAAAAACGTGCCCGAAATGCATTTCACCATTTTTTTTTAAACATTTTTTATTTTTCTTGACTTTTCAAGGGATGAGAAAAAGCACCACAAATAAACTCTTTTATTTTACTTTGAGTGGGCACTCAAGCTTTGGTAATTACACCAGGATGGGGGGGGGGGGGATGACAGGAAGAAATGTGAAACAGAACCGAGGAGCGTGAATGAGAGAGAGAGAAGGTGCAGGAGGAGAACAGATGTATGGGGAGTAAGTGATGCAACATTTGAACATTTTCTAACCAAAAACATCAGCAGACAACACTGAAGGAGGAGGGAGAAGACATGGTTGGTTAAAGGGGAGAGAGAGGGAGAGAGAGAGAGAGAGAGAGAAGAGGAGAAAGATAGATGAAGAGAGGTAGAGAGGCAATAGGAGAGAGAGGTAGGGAGAGAGAGAGAGAGAGAGAGAGAGAGAGAGAGAGAGAGAGAGAGAGAGACAGAAGAGGAGAAAGATAGATGAAGAGAGGTAGAGAGGCAAGAGGAGAGAGAGGTAGGGAGAGAGAGAGAGAGAGAGAGAGAGAGAGAGAGAGAGAGAGAGAGAGAGAGATGTACGTAAAGCAATGAATAGAGAGCCAGGGAGAGAGCGATGTGGAACAGATGTGGATAAATAGCTTCGGGTTTGAACTGCAATCCCATATTCTAGCCGGTCTGCCATCAGACTTTAGATTGATGACAAGCTCAAATCTGGGCGAACAGGCATTTCACTTCCTTACACTTCATACTCTTTTCAACCAATCATGTTTGGTGGAGGCGGTGATCTGGAACAAACTTGGCCAGCACTGGTTGGCTGTAAAAACGTTTAGGTTTGAGGTTTCACATCAACCTCATGTAAACTGTTGAAATACAGGGGCGGCAGTAGCTCAGTAGGTAGAGCGGGTGGACAGAGCGGGTCGTCCACCAACCGTAGGGTTGGCGGTTCGATCCCCTTGATCCCCCTCCTCCTCCGACTGTCCACATGTCGAACCCCACAAATGTACTGATTGTAAGTCGCTTTGGACAAAAGTGTCTGCTTAGTGCCCCTTTACCCTTTACAGTCATTGAAATTATTTTCATATTCGACAACATATTGAAGCCAACAAGGCGTCACTCTGCCTCAGTGTTTGGTTCCCAGGTCAGGCTCCAGCAGTGGCGGTTTTAGGCACGGGCAGACCGGGCAGCACTTTGGGGGGGGGGGCGGCTCGAGATCGTCCAAAAAAAAAAAAAAAAAACATCTGCGCCGCAAAGCGCTTCTCTATAATCTATCTATCTATCATGTCACTATGTGGGGAATTGGCAAATTGTCGCCCCCTGCAGCTGCGAGGAGGGGGGGGGGGGGGGGACACGGGACTGCGACGACAGTCCCGTGCTCGGAGGGAATTTCGTTCGGGGCGTAATTCAATGTAGAACCGCCACTGGGCTCCAGCTCAGTGCTGTCTCCCCCTGAGAGGTTTTGCTATGACATAGGACTGAAGGATCCCAGGTTAGCATGATCTAAACCAATGAGACGATAGAAGGGAGTGACCACTACAGCAGTGGGCGGAGCTATCACAAAGCTAACCTGCCACGGTCCGGGTTTCATCCATGTTAGGCTCACGGCATGAGTCGCCATGGTAACTGAACTGAGCGTAGTCTCATCTCGGTATCTGACACTGGAAATCTGGCCTCCCCTGACTTCTGACTTTACTGTGTCTTAAAACAGGGCACACTCAAAAAGAGGCAGAGTGGGTCTTTACAAGGTAACTTTGGCGATTTCTAAATGTCATGAACAAAATAAGAATATGAACTGATCAGTATACCGTATGAGCAAAATAAATGACTAAGAGAAACAGAAATAACAGAAATGGCCTGGAAAAATACTTGCTGCCAAAAAAAAAATCATGTCCTGAAAACCTGAGAACAGCCTCTCAGGAAACATGGACATATTTCTACCCAATTTGAATCTTGAAGCATAAGCATTTTTTTATATGCACACACACACACACACACACACACGGATATCTACAGTACATATGTATCTATATATTAAGTAAGTACGTTGTAATACATAGATAAGTATGTTTTTCGTCCTCCAGCAGTGTTGTATTTTCGAGCCACTTAGAGCGTCTTGACGTTCCCTGGCCATGGCAGGAATACATCAATTCCACAGTAACTACCTCGCATTTTTAACAAACGACTAAAGCTTCAGGGAAAACAGTGCTTGGAAAAATAAAGCCCTTGTGTAATTATCTAAGCTTGGGTGCCCACTCAGAGTAAAATAAAAAATGTTTATTTGTCTTGCTCTTTCCCATCCCTAGGAACGTCTAGGTATACCATGTTTTATGAAAAGGTTAGAAGATAAAAAGACTCTATATGTCTCTCTCTCTCTCGGTGTCTCAATCAAACCATCCGTCGTCGTTGTGGGCCAGCCCTATCTGACTCCTCTTCTAACATCAATATGTCCACTGAGGGCATCTTGACCATGCAGGTGGGCGGCCCCTCTGTATACTAACTCCAATGAGGTGGAAACATCTCCACCACCAACAGCCCTGTGATTGTGGTGAATAGAAACTTGTGGTTTGACCGATAAACTGGGGTAAAAGGGATGCCAATGTCGATACCCAATATGTCTGAGCCACATGCATTCAAATCCCCACATTTCCTTCTATTCTGTTCAGCAGCACCCTAGAGAGCGCTCCCACCATCAGAAAACCCACCCTGAGCATCAGCATTGGGAGATTAAAGATGGAGTAAATTGAAAAGGCGTAGTGTAATCACGCCATCAGTCCCCCACAGTAAAGCCAGCCTGTTATGAGTGGTCATTTCAAGTTCCCTCTTTGTGCAGCTCAAACAGATTTCCTGAGGGCATGTTATCCCAATCTGAATCTATTTGTAATTGAAAACAATCTGATAATTTGACTGACTCAAACATCTCATTAAGAGAGTCATTGATTTTCGTCGAGTGAATAAAGATTGGCGCTCCATTCATCAGACTCGGTCAAAATGCTTCTTTCTGCCTCGCTTGTCCACCTGGCTGTTGTCAATGCACGTCTCCGGGCTACCGCACTTTAACCGTTGTCCACATTCACGGCCTTAGTGCTCACTGTACTTTCTTACCCCGTTCCAGCTGGTCCATCCTGACTGTCCAGGGCTGGACTCTGGTCAGCCCTCCGAAGTCTTCTCATTCTCACACCAACAAATCCCCTTCACCCTACCAACCCCCAACAGTCAGCTCCACTGACACCCAGAGTCGGACTAAAAGAGGTGTCAGATGTGACTCGAGACCTGTCAGTAGAACAGAAGTTGTGCCCTTATGTAACACTTTTGAAAACTTCCCAAACTGATATACACTATATACAGCCCGTCACCAGATGTCACACAGCACACATCTCAATGGCATCTCATGTATTTTCAGTCTTTTTTGTAGGTGAGGAAGATCTTTGAATACAGACATTAAACGTGCTAGAGACGTGAGCTTAAGATGTGAGTTTAAGACGTGAGCTTAAGACGTGACCTTAACACGTGTCCAGTGGTGTCCACGGGAGGAGGAGGAGATTCTGAAAGAAGCCGGTGGGACGCTTGCTCAATACTTCTACACAACAGACGAAGTATAGAGTATCCAGTCCTGAACAGCAGCCGCACTAAAACACCGTTGACTCGGATATGTCTCACGATTCAAAATGTCCCCGAGGCGTTTAACATCAAAATTGCAGTTTAGACGTGCATCCCACCGGCGCGGCAAGTAACTCACACGACAAACTTGCAGGCCTTTGCATCCAAGTTTTGCTGTTTTAAAATAAACTCGCAAACTTGCCATTGCTCGTGTTACTATCCTTCATCGGGTAATAAGAGATGCTGCAGTCTTGGTTGACGCTACAGCCGCTAGGAGGCACCTGAACATAAACATTGTTCATAAAGACCCCAGTTTTTTTTTTAAGTGTGGAGACAAAACACTTCTTTTTCACCACAACTGTGTTCACGCAAGATGCGCGTTATAATTTGTTGTGACAGAGCTGTTGTTCCTTCTGACTCTGGATTGGCTGGATTCTAATACTCTGTCTATCACACTCCATGTCTATACGTGTCACATTTCTTGTCCTAATTTTTCCTGCTGTTCCGATTGTCGAAAGCTTCTGGATGAGGAGCATAATTGGCCACAAATCGCCTTGGAGACTGCAGCTTCATCATTGTATCCTTACAATAAGTGTTTTAGCAATTGTTCATATGCCCATTAAGCCAGAACCTTTTTGGTCGTCATGTTCACATCACACTGCCATATGGCAAACGTTGAAGGCTGTGATTGGCCCAGATCAGCATCAATATCTCCTTTTATGGCACTGAAACAATCCCATTCTAATTTCTCCATTGCTTCCAATCACTCCTCACTCCAAACATTTGAACACTCCAGCCCCTCTCAGGGGGGGTTATTGCGAGTTTAAGTGAAAAAATGTAAAATCCATGTCAATGGACATGAGAGGAAAACCATTAATTGAATTTGGTAATCAACCATAGAGAAAGAGAGCGATAGCAAGAGAGAGAGAGAGAGAGAGAGAGAGAGAGAGCGAAAGAGAGAGAGAGAGAAAATAGAGTTGAGGTGAGCTGCTGGTGCTACCAGACTAAGTGGATACAATGGAAATATAAAGAACAGTATCTGCCTAATAGCAGGCGGTCAAGTCATCACATGTGTGCAGCCGTCATCCACTGCGCTGTGTGTCGCGAGTGCGCGCGTGTGTGTGTGAAAGCATCTTCCGTAGAGCTGCGGGCACGTGTGTCCATGCGTGTTTGCACGCTCACGTTCCCCCTTTCTCCGTTCATGAAGAGCGCAACAGGAACAGCCTCCCAGGCGGATACGGGGCGGCAGCCGGCTTGGTTAAACCAACGCATGGGGCCGCCTGCGCTGAAAGCCAGCGAAGCGACGTCAATCAAAGTCTTTGTGTGAGGGAAGAATGAGACGATATTCATTGCTCTCTTTTTTTTTTTTTTTTTTTTAACGAGAGAAGAGTCGTCTGTGAGGTCACAAGCGGGGCTTATTACACATTCATACCCCACCGGTGATGGCTGGCGGCAGACAGACCGCCGCTGCTGCACCTGGCCATGTGAGTCAGTCAGTCAGCTAATCAGGCGGTCGGCGGCGTGCCGTGAGACAGGCAGACAAGGAGGCGAGAGGCGAGGCGAGCGTCAAGAAGCCAGTCATGCAGGCAATTAGTAGTGTCACCGGTTAATCCACGGCCAGCGAGCCATTAGGGCGGCGCTGTCATGTGACGCCGGGCCACTTCTGGAGTAAGTGAGCACCGTGTGAAGCGGGGAAGAACTTTGTTGCGGACGACTCAAATCGACTCTCTGATTCCCGGGGAGAAATGGCGGAAACGTTGGGCCGCTTACGAAAAGGACCGTTTCTTTTTTGAGAGGGTTTTTACAAAGAGAGCTCCCTCTTTATGATATAGATTTGAAAGTTTGCCGCTTCTAGATATTGACTGACATTTGCGAGGTAATACCGATTAATACCGGTAATACCGCTTTCTGGTAGAGCATTTGTTCAAATATATATTTCATCTGAATGAATACACTGCTTAGACATCTCTATTTTCTAACATAAATAGATAAGAAATCTGACGTGATTTCCTTACCCATATTTGAATGTCTACTTTCCCCTGAGGTAGTTTTACGACCGCCAATCAAATTCTGATGGCTCAACAACACCTCCTCCTTGTTTTGTTCCGCTCTCATGCACTGTTTTGACTGGGTATATCACTTCATGTTGTGGAAATAAGAGACACAGATTGTGTGAAGGCACCATTCTTTAACTGAGCTGAGTCAGAGAAAATGAATGTGTGGAGTTAAGTTGATTACAGCTCCACAGTGCTCACCCAGGGCAGACTTTACACTTTGCACACTTCACACATGAATGGTTTGCCCTGATAGAAACCATACCTTGTATTATATATAGATATTTTTGATCTATGTTTTGAAATATTACAATTATGAATACTTTAGTATTAATGACACTTTATATTCCATCATACCTCATAGCAGCAACATTATCACCATCATCACCATCACCTTCATTATGTAAAACAATGTGTTGAGACTAAAATAACTTTTGGGAGTTGGTGCACATGGAATTATTCTGAAATATTCATCACAAAACTTTTCTGAACTTTAAAGTTGGCATTATATCTATCTATATCATTGGATACCATTAGTTTTGGATACACATGGCCTCAGCACTTAGAACTCTCTCTCGCGCGCACACACGCACACACACACACACACACACACACACACACACACACACACACACACACACACACATATATCTTCTTTGCCCAGCGAGCCTCAGTTACTACTGATGACTGTCGGTGCTCCAGGGGAATAGGTTCGTTTGTCACTTCCTTCTCAATGTGTGTGTGTGTGTGTGTGTGTGTGTCTGTGTGTATTTATGCACATTCATACATATTTATATATATATATAGATACATATAGATAGATGTGTATCTATATAGCTAGATATATTGCTATATATGCTATATATAGCATATATAGCAATAACAACAATCTGAGTAGAAAACCAACCCACCATCAGATTCTGAGCCACCAGAAGGTGCTGTGGGGCTCAATGGCAGTCCATCTAAAGAGTGACAAATCAGACCCCAGGGACAGCATCAGACTACTGACTCTGCCATCGCTGCTTCTGATTGGCTCAATAGTAAGGCAAGTATCGTCACTTGCCTTAGTTTTGAGCCTGTAAGACTCAGGTATCAGTGTTGTGTATTCAGCCAGTATGAAACACAAACACACAATAGTGCCCACTGTTTTCATTTGTAATTCTAACCTCAGCCTCACTCATTGGCATGTTGTGGTTGCTGTTGTTTTGTGCTTCATTCGTTTGAATCCCATACGTATATACACATTTTTGTAATGCTTTAATCAAATATTAAAGAGCCATCAAACGTGCAAATCCACCTAGCCATGCGGTTTGATGTTTACTGTTTGGTTTCTGTTTAATATTCCATAGGGTTGACTGTCGGCATTAACCGCAACTTTGAGACGAGGGACTACTGAGATGACGCGTGGACACACAGCACAGCCTTGAACACTCCCGCTAGTTATTACGGCTGAAACACACGGCCTGACCCCGTCGTGTCGCCTCGCTGCCTCCTTGTTTCCGACATCTTTTAACCACACAGCGGGATGCTCATCCTGTATCGTGTACACAACTACAGGAAAACCATTCAAGGCAAATAGTCACAATAAAAATCTAATCTAGTGTGAAGAGGCTTGATAATAGGTTGTGTGGTTGCAGCCCTATTCAAAAGCACTCCTTAATGGACTTGGCCCGCATCAATAGGTTTTCTTTTGTGCTATAAGGCAATCGTGCAAGGCCTTATCGTTACATTGAGAAGGAGAGCTGCGAAGCTAGCGCGCGGCTAATCTTGTCCCTAGCTACAAAGAGAGGGCGCTACATTGGGGTGAATGCCACATGGGGCCGCTTTGCGCGTGTCACAGCTACGCGCGCTGGTCGTCAGTGTTAGACCCGTCTGGATTCACGGCAAAACTGCTCTCTACGGGAGCGCTGAGACACCTCAGAGTCGACGCTCTGAACGGGCACTTCTGAGATCGGAAGTGGCGTAGGGAAAAAAAAAAAGACAGGGGTCGTGACCTCTGGGTCGACGGCGGCAGAATGTGGGGCCGGGTTCTGAAGGAAAAGTGTCATTAGCCGCGTCGGCGGCTTGTAGCTCATCGGCAGGCGTAGCTCAGCGGAGGATTAATGGCGCGTTGGCATTAATGACACGGCGTGAAAAGACCCGTGCCACCCGGCCGCCGCCGTCGCCACCGCCGCCGCCGCCACCGCCAACAGCAGGCTATCGACCGCTTTGTTTATGTTGCATGTTACGTCCACCACTGTCGGTTAAACGAGGTATTACCTCCCTCTCCCTCTCTCTCTCTCATCGTATATTAGCAGCTAATTACCGGTAACACACAAGCGCATTAAAGCCCATGGGATTCTCTCGCCAGGCGGGCGACTCTCCGTCTTCAGGGAGAACCGCGAAGACGCGCCGGGGAAAACAAAACATTGGCAACACATGAGAGGCGTGGCGTCACGCAGGTGGCGCTCTCCCTCAGAGCGGAGCCGTCCCACAGATGGATTCGCTTCACGCCGCGCGTTTGATGCTAATCTGTCCCGAGTCTGCGTCTCTGTCGCCTGTTTACTGCGCGCGCGCGCGCTCCAATCTTGCATCTTACATGCGTGGCTGTTTTAAATGTGAAAATCGGACAGATGTGAGGAGCCTGGAAAGCAGCTCATTGACCATCCAAAATAACAATAAAAAAAACAATGAAAAAAGAAAAGGTAATTACGCACGGGGCAGACAGGCTAGCAACTGGAGTGTTGTTAGTTTAATTTGGGCTAATGTGCCAAGGGGGGCATTCATTCAGACACACACCCTCACTTCTAACTAACTGCGTGAGTGGACGTGGGCGAATGTGTGGAATACAAATGGAAAGCTCTCTGAGTGGCCCTATAAGCAATATATATATATTTATATATATATATATATATATATATATATATATATATATATATATATATATATATATATGCAGCCCATTTACCAATTACCACAAGCATGACACTTTTAGTGAAGTCAAAGAGCTTAAGTTCTACGCTTCTTTGACACAAGGCTGGGAAACAAACACCGAGCTGAAATGGATTCCCCTGCTGGAGTCTGCCACTAACGGCCGGAAAACAGCATGCGTGGTGGCTGTTAGCCGTTCAAGGTCCACACAGGACATCCCACCACGAAACGCCATCATTGGCTGGACCGCGTGACGATCACATGACCACGTCCTTGAATAAGTGATGACCTCGGAGCGGCTGCATGAAATACTTATCATGCACACGCTAATGCATGCTATTTAACACAACAATTTGGCTATTCGCTAACCCTGGCACTAGACTCGCCTGGAGGAGGCGGGGCATGAGAGGAGCGACCAATGAGAAACCTCGTCCAAAACGCCGGCGGCGTTGACGTGGGGAGTTCCTGGTAACGGGATTACAGAACGCTCCTTTTGAAATGAGATTAGGGCCATCACGCCGGGTCCGTTGCCTCGCGCCCAGTTTGTACCACCAGAACGTCGCCTTAAATCGCTCGGCGTAAGCGGATTATTAGTGCGCCTGAAGACGACAAGACGCGGAGGACGGCTCCTGGAGGAGCGTAGCATCGCTACATGCTAACGACAATACGTGTGTTTAGCGTTAGCGCTTCCCCCCATCATCCCCACCCATCCCCCGTTCTGCTACGTTGAGGGCGGCAGTAGCTCAGTGAATACAGCGGGTGGACAGAGTGGGTCGTCCACTAACCGCAGGGTCGGCGGTTCGATCCCCTTGATACCCCCTCCTCCTCCTCCGACTGTCCACATGTCGAACCCCACAATTGTACTGATTGTAAGTCACTTTGGACAAAAGCGTCTGCTAAATGCCCCCTTTACCCTTTTACGTTGAGGGCCGGCCAGGGCTTCCTCCGGCATGCCCCGGGGAAGGGGGGGGCGGTTCTCGAAGGCCCTGGACCACTTCTTTACACGCCGGCTGGGCGGCGGCCAAGGCCCGCCATTTGATTCCCCCGGCCGTAATTGGCGGTTAGGCACTGAGGTGGAACAGCCGCCTTAAAGGGGTGGGGGAGGTGGTGGGGGCGGGAGGAGAAATATGGGACTGTGGAACATTAACCCCCCCCCCCCCCCCCTCCACCCACCCACCCGCTGCTGGTAGGAAACAAATGGGGCTGTTTATTTATTTGTGCTTAAATGTATGCCGTTAACTTTTGTTTATGTGCGCTCTGAGAGTCACTGAGCACTGATTCCCTGGTTCCTGCGTGGCGGGGAGGGTGTTAGGTATTCATCTGCCGGTAGCTCTCACGCTGGGCTCACTGGGCTCCGGGTTGGCATTGCACCACGGCTGTGTGATGTCTGCATTGGGATGTTTAATTGGAGGGGTTTAAATGTAGTCGTTGTTCATCTTTACAAGATTAAGATGAGACAATAAAAAACATGCATACACGTACACACACAAACACACACCACTTTAAACGGTCTGTGGCACACACGCTCACACGCACACACACACACACACAGTATCATCAAGCCAATAAGTACATGCTCTTTAGGGGCTCATAATGCAGATGTTAAGCTTGGTTGCTTGGTTGTCGATCTTTTATTCATGTATTAGTGCAGCGGCTTATAAATGTCATCGTGGAAATGTTAAATTGCTCCAGGTTAACAATTCACATCTACCCACGATCTACAATAAAGAGGTAGATGCACGATACAAACACATTGCACATGATTCATTACTGTCCAAAACACCATTAACCAGTGGCTTGCTATGGGGTCACAGCCAGCCTTCATTTCAATGTTTGTTTGGACTGACGCGTAAAGCTTTTTTTTTAATGTAGCTGAAATCCAATAGTACTCCAAGTAAATCTCAGCGTCTGTTTGTTTGGAGCAACAAAAAAAAAGGAAGCAGTAATAGCCTGGAGGCTTCCGTTCCCGCTTGATTGAGGAGGAAAAACTAATCCTGGCGATTAGAAGCTTCACACAAACACACACACACACACACACACACACACACACACACACACACACACACACACAAAACATAGTGTAAGCGGTCATGCAAGAGCCCATGCCCACCCATATACACAAACACACACACACACACACACATGCACACACACATGGAAACACATACACACCTGCATGCGTGCATACACATACACACACACGTGCACACACACACATGCACGCACATACACACACACACACACACACACAAACACACAAGCCTCCACATACATTAAAAAATGCAGACACCCTTAAAACTGTATGTATACGCAAAAAAAAAAAAAGCATGCTCACTGATTCCCAGAATTACGTCTGCACACACACACACACACACACACACACACACACACACACACACACACACACACACACACACACACACACACACACACACACACACACACACACAGGGGAGCCCAAAGGCTTCTGGTTTAATTGAACTTTCCCACTGATCTGCAGAATGTTTTTTTTCCCCTTGCTTAACTTTCTCTTGTCTTTTTAGGCTCTTTTCTTAATCAGTGGCGAGGTGGATGTAGAGAAGAGAGATATAAAAGTGATAGAATCACAGAGAGAGAGAGAGACAGAGAGACAGAGAGACGAGGCGGGGGGGGCAGTGGAGGCAGGGGGAGGGAAAATTGAAGCCCGCAGAGAAAACAGTTAATGTAAGAAGGAAATTAGCTTTTACATTGTCAACTTTTTACTTTCTCCGAGGGTAACCGGGAAGAGTGAGGAAGTTCTTTAGTTGAAGCGTTACAGCGTTTGAACGGCCTGCAGCTCTCCTAGTAATCCCAGACTGATTGTATGATATTGAGAGGAGCTTGACTTCGGCAAATAAGATTTAAGAATTGTTAGCCTGCCACATCTTGACAGGTTGCGTGTGTGTGTGTGTCCGTGGTTGTTCACCCGGCGAACACACACCCAGAGCTCTGGGTAGGTACCCTCAATGAAAAGAAATCTCTGTGATTAGGCCCACCTCATTAGAAAGCCACGACACACATCAAATTATATTTGGCAGAGCCCCTGGCGAAAGCTAGGCCAGCTACTTCCCAGACAAGAGCCAGCCGTGGGTCCCAGTGCTGAACCTGACCTTGCAGCCCACCTGCACCTTCGACCTCCTCAGACACTGTCTACGCATATCAAAACACAGCTCAGTGGCATCTCTCTCCCTCCGCCCCCCTCACTCTCTCTATCTCTCTCTCTCTCTCGATGGATGAAGGATGGATCTCGATGGTATAATGGATGACGTGAAAAGGAATAGCAACACTGAAACAAGTCAACATGGTGGGAACACTTTTAGCCTGTGTGTCTGTGAGTGTGCATGTGTCTGCACGTGAGTGTGTCAAAGTGTATCTGTGTGTGTGTCTGTGACAATTTGTTAGTGTGCATGTGTCTGCACGTGAGTGTGTCAAAGTGTATCTGTGTGTGTGTCTGTGACTATTTGTTAGTGTGCATGTGTTTGTGTGTATTTGCGTGTTGTTGTGTGTGTGTGTGTGGGTCTGAGTGTGTGTGAGTCTGTGTTCATGTGTGTGTGTGTGTGTGTGTGTGTGTGTGTGTGCGTGTGTGCGTGTGTGCGCGTCTGCAGGAGGGCTGTCCTCATCACTTTACCACCGACAAAGCTGACCACTGGGAGCTTAAAAACTGGAGGCCAGTATTCCGATTACCGACTACAACATCACTTTAAAAGCCTTGGCCAATCATCTGAAAGATGCAATAGCTTTGCAATTGTATCTCTAGAATATCAATTAGGGGTAACATAACATATTTGGACTTCTCAAGTTCATTCAGGGTTACAATCTGTCTAATCTCCTTGGACCAAGAAGAGGCATTGGACTGGGAGGAGCCTTTGGTTTCATTCTAGGGATCTCGGGTGAAGTCGACAGTGCACTGAAAACCAACCGCGGATCAAGTGGGGTGTGTAGCTCAGCGGGTAGTGCGGGTGAACAGAGCGGGTCGTCCACTAACCGCAGGGTCGGCGGTTCGATCCCCTTGATCGCCCTCCAACTGTCCACATGTCGAACCCCACTAATGTACTGATTGTAAGTCACTTTGGACAAAAGCGTCTGCTAAATGCCCACGTTACCTTTTCGTGTTGTTCAGGGTATTCAACAGACCTGCAACGTCTCTAGTGTGATGATCTCCGAGGGTGATCTCTGGCGGTTAAACCGTTACTGAGTGGGACAAGAGGGGAGCTGGGAGGTCCCAAGAGCAGAAGGTCTTCCCTGTTTGTCTTTCTGCTTATGCATGTAAAGTCATTAGGGGGATAGTGGCGTTACTATGGCTGTGCTATGTGACACACTGCGTTTTGTTCAGGAAATAATTGTGCAAGACAGGCAAAAAGAAATTGTGTTATTGGGATGTTCTTCAGCAACAGATCAAAGGAGGTTTTAAGTGAAAAAATATTTTGTGTTTTTAGTGTTTTTCAATTTCACCAGCCTTTGAAATAAATCTGCTTGCATTGTACATACAGTATATGTCTGACAATGCCAGTTACCAAACGTTTTTTTCATCTATCATGCTTAAAAGGAAATACAGATAAAAAGCAGATTCCCATAATCAGTGGATGGGATGACTCACAAATAAAAAAAAGGGAAACAAATCTAAAGCAACTAAAGCCAAGATAAAGACACACAGTAAACACCACAAAACCAACCCAACACCAATCAGGTGACCCCACAAACCTGACCCACACTGCGCCTGGAGACCGCCACCAGCCATGGTACTAGAAAGAGTACCAAGAGGTAAAAACAGTAAAAAGCAGGACTGAGGCAAGTTGGGTAAAAAGGGTAAAGGCTCTTATAGGGAATGGTAATAAGATAAGAGCAAACTAATATGAGGCTGGCACCATTTGACAAACCCCAGCCCTTTAAAGCGGGCATCCTGCAGAACGGCGTGGTCCTTTTCTCCAGCACTGCAAGTGTGTACAACAGTTCTAATTTCAGGTTGGTTAGCCAGGTCTCTATCAGCAGTATCTGGTCCCAGGGGATCGTCTTCTTCACAGACCCCTTGGAGAAAGAAAACCGTGCTATTCCACCATGTAGCAACTCTCTCATCCGGCATGATCTGTGCCCATGTTAGCCTGGCTGCCAGACAACCGCTCCTTGGCTGTGGAGCTTGTCTCGAAATGTCCTACAAGTCTGTGGACCAGTAGGGTTTAAATGTCCGATTGCCCGGACACAGATAAGCAGATTCAGAACAAGGGGGAACAGTCTGCGGGGCACACATGCTGGAACACCCTTACCCCCGAAGCCTTTGAGAGTGGTTCTTCAATGCTAAGTAAGCATCCATTGGGTGAGTAGCAAAGCTAACTGCTGAGGAATTCCTCACCCCAACCATTGCCCTGTCTTTGGTGGGACTTGCATTTGGCCTCCACAATTGCCCTGAAGATATGTTCCTGGTGTGGTTGAAATACTTACATGTTCAATAAGTTTACATGTACATTTTCTAACCCCAAAGAGATCCCTACCGTACTTAAAAGGGGTTAAATCCACATCAGATGTCATAGTCTATGAAAATGCTAATATTTCACGCCCCCCCACCCCCCCAAAAGCTACTAAATCTTTCCACATAACCCAAACGCATCAATTCTTAACAATTCTGGAGTAAACATCTCGCTACATACACGGGGTACATCAGGGAAGCGAGCAGAAACATCAAGTCTTTTTCTGTAAACAAAAACATTGGTTTGTGGTAACAGCTGCCATTGCGACAAAAAGACCTCATCCTCCTCAAAACACTGAAGGATATTTTGAGGATTTGAAAGCTAATTTCACCACGGATACAAACTAGCCCACTGCCCGGGATGAGGACGCACATGCGGATCAGGCGAGCTTCAAAAGCCACTTGCCAGCCCAAAAAGACGGCGTAGAAACGCGGTATCAGGAGGACGCAAATTTGCTGCCAGAATGCTATACGCAACATGTTATATTTACAAAAAAAATAATAAAGCATGGAAAAAATAAATGAACCACAGGGAAAACATAACGTAATGTTGTTAACGTAGGTGTAATTAGCTAGCTATCAGCCAAGCCTTGAGGCTCTCATTTTGTCCGCAGAGGACAATAATTGGGCATCCCCGGCAATGACATCAATCAAGGCCTCCTGTTTCTTCTTCTTAGTGCTCACGAGAACAAAATCAAGCTAACCCCATACAATTTCTAACATCATTAAAATAAATAAATATAAATAAGATAAATAAATTACATAAATATCAGTATATAAAATGATGATTAGTACTATGGAGTATGATGGATTGCTTTGATGGAGTACTTTCATGAATTGATATTCGAGGAACTGAAGTAATATACACTGTTACTGGTGCAAGGGGCCACTAGCAAAGGCTGGATTGCCAATGGCCATCGCCAGAGTGTCGCGTTTAGCATGGAGATGCCTCAATATTGATGACTTGTCATGACTAAAGGGCACAGCGAACACCTGACCTTGATACGTCACAAAGTGACAACATTATATTGACATGGACACAAACATTTCCACCAATGGATAGTATGCCAATTACCTTTTTAGAACCATGTCAGGTCACATGATGCTCCAAATGATCTCCAGAGACTCTTCCGGTATCTCCCCGGTGGACCAAAGAGCATCACTGTTAAAACTGCTTGCTACTGATTACTGATGAGGGACAGCTGCTTCACCTCCAGGTCTGCAGCAGTTGCCACTCATAATACTGATTACCCAGCATGCCCAACGTGAGCCTTAATGGGCCGCTGTCCAGGGTCCCAACCTCTGCCTTGCAGTATGTGTATGAATATCAAATCTTACAAATAGTCAAATATATATGGAGAGAGAGAGAGAGAGAGAGAGAGAGAGAGAGAGAGAGAGACAGAGAGAGAGAGAGAGAGAGAGAGAGAGAGAGAGAAGAGAGAGAGAGAGAGAGAGAGAGAGAGAGAGGAGAGAGAGAATGGCACCTCAGCACCACTGGAAACCTCAGCAAAGCTGTGAACGACCTGAGAGATTTAGCAGGGAAGACCTTTTACACTTTGAAAAGACAAGAAAGGAAAGAAAGGAAATGATTTGACATCCCATTTACAATCTGGCTATTCATTGCTCTCTATTGCTACAAGGTCTTGGGTTCAATTGCCAACAAAACAATTACAAGACCGGAGATATACTAGACTAATTTAAAGAAAAACACCAAATAATGCATGCAGATCAGAATCATTCAGACGAAATCCATTCATGGTCCAAATAATGATCCAAAATGTCCACAACACACTATTTCTACAACTATGCCTTAACCTGTAGGGAGAGCCTAACTTATAGGGATACATCTAGATATGGATTGAGCCAGCTCTTACCAGGGTGCACACAAACCCACAGCAGGAACCAATGCTGTGTACACCCACCGCAACACTCAACTAGAAACTGAGCTGGACGCTAACATCCTGCCAAGGATACCAAGATGGATTACACGGACTAACAAGGATTTTGAAAAATCTTAAACATAATTAATGGACATTTTTGTTTCCGGTGTATTTTTCTGGATCACTTTTGCTCCATTGGACATTGTTCAACAATCGACGTATCTTTATTTGTCGATATTTACGACCTTAAAGGAGTAAGATGTGATATTTGTCCGACTGTCCAATTAGTCCTCCACCCTCAAACAAATAGGGGGC
>JAXIVH010000070.1:823147-835647 GCA_036785325.1 Urophycis tenuis | reverse complement strand
TGGCTTGGTCTCTGTTAAACATGGCATGGTCTCTGTTAAACATGGCATGGACTCTGTTAAACATGGCATGGTCTCTGTTAAACATGGCATGGTCTCTGTTAAACATGGCATGGTCTCTGTTAAACATGGCATGGTCTCTGTTAAACATGGCATGGTCTCTGTTAAACATGGCATGGTCTCTGTTAAACATGGCATGTCTCTGTTAAACATGGCATGGTCTCTGTTAAACATGGCATGGTGGTGGCTTTACGTATAGTGAGCAGACTGCGCTTCACGTTCCATGGCACCACTGCTCCATTTGTAAGAGAAAATCCAAATCCGAAGACGGAAACTTTGGTGTGGTACCACTTGTGTCTGAGACGAATCAATACGAGACAAAACTTGAACAAAGATGTTCAACAACAGAGGTTGATTAACAATAAGTTGACCGCTTCCCACCAGACGAAAGAAAACATGTCACAGCGTATTTCCCATAATCAGGATAGTTTAACAGGCCGGAGCCGAACCCCTACTGTGCAAAGTGGGACTAACAAGCAGGATACCCGGGGCCGATGTTACCACCGCCATCCCAGACTTCCTTTGAAACTAAGGGCACTATTAGGCGGCATGGAGCTGTTCGGAAACAGACGTCCTCCAGGGGGAGGAGAAAGCTATCACCAAGACGGTCAACCTGATCCACCATTGGGCCTGTTTGGAACGACGCAGCAGATGGGGGGGATTTATTTTGGTCAAAACAACACAGGAAGCAAGCTGCTGCGCTGCACTGTCCCCTGAGGAAGCGTAATGGTCGGCATTTATTTCATGAAAGAGCATGTGAAGAGCATTGTGAAAAAAAAAACAACCCAAACCCACTAAAGTCTCAACTGCACTTACGCAAAAGAAAAATTGCAGAAAAGTCGTGGCTTTTTTTTACGTCATTTTGTCCTAATTGGACGAATGCGGGTTCCAGTCTCAATGGTCCGCATGTCGAGTGCTCTCTGATGTTAGATAATAGCCAAGCATGACGGCTGTCCTTTCAATACACAGAACACAGGTGGAACCCATTGACAAAATACAAATTAATGCAATGACACTCCCGTTAAAATGGTTAAAGTAAGGAAGGCCGAACAGCAAAAACCACCAGCATACATGTTACCTTTGTCTATCTCAAACATGATGTTCATAAATATTTGGCATTTCAATACCTTTTTCATATTTTGAATATCCAGAATTTGAAATGTCACCATCCCAAAATATAGTTTCTGCTGTTGAATCCAAACACAGCAATAATGAACAGACGGTCAGATCTCCTCCACATCTGCACCGGCACCAAGGTAGCTCACAGCTCATCTCCGGCAAGCAATGCGACACATGATTGGCAGCTGGATTCTTTCCATTGACAGTAAGCGCAGCGATCTTGTAAGTACGCGTGTCACACAAACAGTGACCCGAGTATTTGTGTGGCAGAGTGACAGGTGTCCTCCGGGGTGAAAAACCTCTCTCACAATGCTTTACACACCGCCTGCAGCCGTCAGTTGTTGTCTGCTGGCACGGCGGCTGACGCGAGGGGGTCACCCACTGAAACGGCTGCGGCGTCCCAGAAAAGCGTCACATTTACGGAACAAAAGGGCAACGTAGACTTTAAATGATTTAGATTCGGGGGGGGGGGGGGGGGGGAAACTGGGTCACGGTGATCACTGTCGTAGTTTCGACTGCAGGGGGAGCCGGATTCTTTCAGACACGTTTCAAGGGGGCCGCATTTCCCGAACTCTGACGCGGCGGGTGGCTTTGGTTTGCTGGGCGTTCACGTGTTCCCGCACCAGAACTGGAGGATCGCTGAGGCACGCCGAGATCCTGACTGTTGATATGATTTTAATATACGTCCACAGAATGACTGGAGGCCCACCACTATCACGATCCTACACTCAAAGCGCCACAGCTGAATAGCTCTCCATGCCGTTCCATATGACGGCAAGGAACAAAGGACTTTCTTTGGTTCGAGTGTATATTTAATGACAGGTGAGTGGAATAACTGAAAGTGTGATGAAGGATTTAGCTATTTATAAAATAGAGTCATGTAGCAGGTTTCATGGATGAATTCGCGGAGTGGCCATTTTTTTTTACGGATGCTGCGTTCTCAGATTTTTTTCTCCCCATGGTTGAAATCAGCCGCGACTTACGTATTTCAGGTTTTCCGCCATCTGTAATACTTCCTAATTAACTTGTGCTTCTCAAGGCAAGGAACAGTGGTATTTGTGGCCATGAAAATATGCATTCAAATCCCAAGTCGAAAGGTTTTTGGATCAAAACCCATGCATGCCCATCGTCCTATTAAGCATCCTTGAGCAATATTTCTGCCTCCACGCCGCTCTTCAACACTTGTGCTAGCACTCAGTGGAAATCCCTTAAAAGAAGTGTCTCCTAAATGGCCCCAAAGAAATTGACTTGACAGCACGCCTTGCACCTGAAGTTGACGAGTCGCATGTGACCAGAATGCTTACAGGAAGTGAGGCTTTAGTATCAGCTTTTATCCAAAACCTCATAACAATGTGTGCAAAACAGACGGAATAAGGACATTGGGTAACACTTTAAATTAACACACCCATATTCATCATTAATAAGCCAGTAACTAACATAATTGTTAGTAAGATATTATCCCTTAATTAGCAGTTATCACTCGTTAATTAATCATTTACAAGGCATGACTATATTCCACCCTTAACAGACCAATAACTAAGACTTAAGCAGATATTACTTCGTAACTACTGATTATTACTGGTAAATTAGGAGGCAATAGGACACAAATTATCATCATAAGAGGGAATGCATAGTTCTGGCCTTATTATGTAGCAGTTCTAAAAGAACAGTTATTCTCCATTAACAACACCCAATGAATGAAATGCAAACCTACAACTGTTAATACCGCCTAAATACGTATGAATCAATCCAGCATAAGCGAGAATATGCTCCCTGTTCTAAAGTGGAGTGCTTTTCATACTTAATTAATGAGTAGTTTACTAACTAGTATTACAATCCAATAGGACCTCATAGTCCAAAGCAGTTCTTTATTCTATTTTTTTAAACACACTGTGTTGACATTTTCCAAGAAAAGTGGGTGGGTGAACATCAGCAAAACTCTTGTATGTCGTAAAGCACACTATTAGGCCAATCTAAAAATGTTTATTTGTTGTGACCTGAAAAACAGAATAGAAATGATACTGAAACAGTGCTCCGTGATTTTTACTTATACAAAAAATGAAGGGGCAGCTGACACATCAGAGAATAACAAAACAATGTTAAAGGTAAATGTATTTATTAACATAGCTTAAGACATATTGAATCTGTGAACAACCCACACACTTACGCACATACATTTCACTCTCTCACACACAGACACACACAAATGCTTTCTTTACAGCCAAGAACCATTTGGTACAACCTAGACCTAGAGTTATGGACAGGGAAGTAAGGCTAAATTCATAGGGCAGAGACCATGTCTATGTTTCCGTATCTATGTTAATTTCCTTGTCCATTGCTCTATCTATATCTATGTACAAACACACATTGCATGGAGTGCTTAATTTCACAAAGGATATTGCTTCTTAACGTCATGCAAGAGCATTCCGAGTGGTCCATTTCTATGACGATTTCCACGCCAGTATGTCCATTCAATCACATCCAAGTGATCACGCAATAGATTTTCTGTGCGGTTCCCTCTCAGTCTCCATATTGTTGATTTGCACACACCCCAAAGTCTCTCAACATTCTGTGTGTGTGCACCAGTAATGGGGTCAACAAAACATTCCTTATGGTTGACGGTGAGGTGATTGTAACCCTCATCTTGAAGATGGCGGTATGACCTCCAGCCATCTGAAATGATCAAGCTCCCACGGCGAACATGTCTCTTGATATGGGGCACAAGATGATCAGCTGACCGGCGATGTACGATCTTCAAAATTGGCTTCCTTCTATTATCCTTTATGGCAAGCATCCCAAACACCCAGGAAGCTCTGTTGCTTGTTCGCCCTCTGTTGTACTGCAATTCACATATTCAGAAAAGACATTACTGTCACCATAAAACAGGAGAGAAAATAACAAAAACAAATTTCAGATGCTTATATTTTAAGCTGTTGATCCTAAATCCTAACCAGTCATTCGTGCCAGACTAATGAATTGACTCCATGATGCCAACATTTGTTGAGCACACAATGCAGACGAGTGCATTGGGTTTACATTTACACACTGTACATACAATACATAGTATAGCCTATACAGGTTAAACTTACAGGCGAAATGATTGCAATACCTTTCTTTTATGCCCAAACTTGCTTTCATCAATGAGAACAATTTCTCCTCTTCTTCCAACAGTCTGTTGGTTTCGCTGTCTCATTCTGTTCATGGCAGATTTGCAAACCCCTCGCAGTTTGTATGCAAGTTTAGTCAGAGATGCAGAACTCCTAGTTATCCCTTCCTGCAGCATGTCCACTTGTCTTAGACGAAGTCCTTGGGAAAATCTGTAGTAGATCAGCAAAATTAGGCTAATATATAAAGCAGTGTGTAATATATTGACATTAACCTCCACATGATCACTGAAAACAATTTGCATTAGAAGTAGTAACTAAGTAGCAGTACGTTCATTCCTTATCCTCTGCTGCCAACATTGTGGGCGTTCTTTATTACTAGTAATAAGACAGTTCTCATTTTAGTAACTAAAAAGGAGAACTGTCTTTACTAAAAAGGAGAACTGCAGTTAATACAATTCAAAATGAACATAAATAAAGGTAAACAGCTTGATATAATAAATGACTCTGATCTCGAAGCAAGACGAAAGGTTAACGTGGTCATTAGATCCTAAGCATAGGCTATTAGCAACAACAGATCGCATCACCTTTCAAACTACTAATCTAACACAATAATCAAGTGTCTTATCGTAGCTGCGCCAGTTATCGGCAGGTTAGTCTAATTATCGGCAGGTCTGGTAAACAATGGTTAAACAATTGAATTTCTAGTTCTAGTCAAGTTTATCAATGAGATTGACATGGCAACGCGAACATTTGCCGATAATTAACGCATACCGATAATAAGCTCCGTTACGATACTATGCATACTCACCTGTAGATAAAGTGCATCCATGTTTGCAGGTCAAGATGAGAGTTCTCAAACATTGAGCCACTTCGGATAGATTTGGATACTGTTGTGCCTCTGTGACATGAATTTCGACATATCCTGATGATTAAATTACATAATTACATAATTACATAAAATCCTACCAATAAATGTGATTATGCATACAGCATGTAAAATAGATTGACAGACTGAATGGTCGGTAGATAGCCTACTTTATCATCCCACAGTAAATATTTAAATGTTCAATGTGGGCTAATTTTGTCCCAACAGAAGTCCGATAAGAGTTATGAGTCTACTCTCGGCTATAAAATAAGAGCTTCGGGTGCTTACCATATCGAATCCTTTTTCCCATATGGGTTCTTCAGCTTCATCAGATGATTGCAGGAAGGACACTTCATTGATTTTCTAAGAAGACCTATTTTCATTAGCCATCTATTAAACCTATGCTTTTCTTTTGGGTTCTGCCTGAAATATATACGGCTTAAAAATTCATAGTGCGACATTAACATTATTATGCTAACTGAAATCACAGTAGGCCTACACTTGTCCTCATTCAAACAACTTGGAGGGAAATAATAAGCGCGAAATGTGTCATCCGTGGACATATGATTGATGGCTCCTCAACCAGTCAGCATTAAGGAAATTGAGAAGGCAATCCCACCTGGAATTATCATTCAATCATCGACAAGGACCTGCGTTCACGGACATGTGACGAGCACGGTTTTCTGCTATTCAACGCCAGAGGAGCATCGAAGTCGGAGACAAGTTCATCTATCCTGCATTCAAATGGTACCTTGCACTCAACGTTTTAATGCCTTTTTCCAAACTGTTCTGATTCAACATAGCGGAACTGATTAGT
Source organism: Urophycis tenuis (assembly GCA_036785325.1). NCBI lineage: Eukaryota > Metazoa > Chordata > Actinopteri > Gadiformes > Phycidae > Urophycis > Urophycis tenuis. The sequence goes on along the minus strand of JAXIVH010000070.1, from coordinate 829,682 downwards.
ATTCCATAAAAAACGAACCAGGCACAACCTCCTTTGAAAACCACTTTATGAGTTATGTCGACGTTTTCAGTTGGCTAGGGCTAACAACCGTAGTGTTAGCTTGCTAGGTGAATGAGCATAGACCTTAAAGTTAGCCTTATTTTAAGGGTTGTCTTTTAAGATTTGATCTGTCGCATCTATACAGCTAGGATCTTAGCCAAATCACATTGAAAGACTGCATTTCACTAGAATGAAGTTCCGTAAGGAGAGCTTGATTTAGCAATTAGTCGCGAGAGGAGGCGTTCCTTATTTTTCCATAATTCACACCGTCGAGTGACTAATTGCTATTCTAAAACTGTTACCAACGCGGCAATATGAAAAATCATGTAGCAATAAAAACGCTTCCGTTTCACTAATAATTCACTAGATGCGCAACAAAGTAGTTCCCAGATACAAGGAAGTAGTTCCCGGCCAGGTTGCAGAAACAACGCGTCGCTTGTAAGCAATCACTTTATTTTTAACAGCCCCTTTCCACAAGCAGTTTATCGACCATAGTAAGTCCATCCAACAAATCGAAGTTAACTTTCCATTCCATAACAAAGCAGAAAAAAGCCGGTTCCGAGATTCTTTATTGTCGTCGTCGTTGCTATGCGCGGAGTGATATGTGAAGCGGTCAGCAGCAGCGTTGGATGGGGACAGGTGTACTTTATCGTCTCATAAGGTACACCTATCAGCCAATCAGAATCAAGCATTGGGACTAACAGTTTTAGAATGTCAAATAATCAATCTCTTGGTGGCAGCTCAACTCTGCCTTAGCCTTAGATCCAAATGGCACTAGCTTTAGGGGCGAATGACGTTAAAATAGGTTAAAAATGAATTTAACACATAACCGGTACTTTCTGTATATCCAAATTAATGTATTTTGCCTGATCATTTGGACATGCAGAGTATTTTACAAAAGATAAATGAAAAAAAGGATCTTTGTCAATAAAGTGTCCTTCTCTCTGCCATTCTTTCTTTGAAGCCTAAGGCAAGGAAGAAAGCAAACAGAAAAGGTGACCGACAATGCAGAAGTGGCCGGGAATGACCCAGCAGGCCTACCAGATACAGGTAATGGGCCATTTTGCAGTTTCAGCCTGTTTTAAAGTTCAGCTTACGTGTACACCTTTCCAATGAAAATTATTTGAAATATTCTTTACTCATGGTTGTGCTTAGGACCTGAAGATAATGGAAGTGCGACAACCACCACCAGCACCCACAGTAGTCTTGGAATAGGTAAGGTCTTTTTCACTCTAGCAGCAGAGCTGTAGTGGAGGGTAAATGCAAGTACTACTTGCATTATCTACTTGAAGTAGATGAAGTTTAACCATCCTTGTCATTTCAGAAATAGATGTTGCTCACCTCTCGATAGAGTACAATAGTAGAGATTTTGCATGGAAGGCAACTGTCATTCCAAAACCATACTACATAACCTAAATTTGTAGTTTGTGTACTCAAGTAAACATTTAATAGCACTGTAGTTGTTTTAACATATTTTCAATGTATTTTGGTATTTAGACAATATATTAGACGATATAGTTTCCTCACATCTAATTTCTATTTACCCATATAGCGGCCATTTGTTGATCATCCACAATGACAGACTGTAGTTTAGCTTAGATATGGTTGTTAGCTGTATCATCATTTTATGTACCCTATGAACAGCATTAGAGATGCACCGATTGCAAAATTCTTGGCCGATACCGATTTCCGGTTTTTAAGGAGGTCTGACCTGCCAAAACCGTTTTTTTCGATACCGATTTTCTATCTAAGAAATAATTATAATCATATAATAAAAACTATATTTGTTTGGCTTGAGTACCCTTTCCCAAATTTAATACAAGTACCCTTTTCCCAGGGTTTTGCTTTTTTGCTTATATAACTGCAATTAAACAGGCTATATGCTATCATAACCCCCCTTTTCAAGAATAAAACATCACAAATAAGAAATAGAGTGAGAGTTTCAACAGTGCCTCCTGAGCAGATTTATTTTCAACACTGACCATAACATTCAGTCCAGTTTACAGGTCAATAACTAACTTACATTCAAACAACAACATTCAAAAACGTCCCAGCAGTTGTCTGGTACAATGTAATTTATTGACTACCCCTCCCTCCTCTTAGCGGCAGTGTCCTCCTTATATTTGCTTCCTATATTTGGCGTATTTAGTTTGTTGTTCCAAATGTCTTAGGTGTTTATCCACCAAGGCTTACTTTTGACTTGCAAGCATTACAAACAGCGTGTTTTGGGTCGTCCTGGCACAAAGTGAAATAAGTCTAAATCAGCGACATGTTTTCTTCCTGAGTCTTGCTAGTTTTTAGCTGTTTTGTTTTGCTCTGGACACGTTGAGTTGCTACGCGCGTCAGTTTGATCAGCCGAAAACCGGAAATTACGACAGTGATCGGCCGGTCACCGATTGGGGCCGATTGGATGTAAAACCGGCTTTTTTAATCGGCGGCCGATTGATCGGTGCATCTCTAAACAGCATGTACTACAGCATGCCAATTTTGTCTAAGGTTATTTTGTTATTTAGTATCTAAATCTTAAGTCTTAATTTGCCATTGTTATTCTTCATCAAAGGTTCTGTCTCTGTCTTGGAATTCTTGGAGGCCAAGATCCAGTGGCAAGAAAAGACAATAAAGGATCTTGAGGAAGAGAGAAATTTTCTCCGTTCTCAAATCCAGGGGGATAAGAAGAAATCAAGTGAGTAATACTGTTGCAGTTGGTCACAGAATTTAGGCTTTGGGCCAGAGGGGTCTGCAGTGTGCCCCCTACCCATTCCACCACCTCCCTACAGGTGTAGTCCTGAAAGGTCTTGTCATACTGAATATGAATTTGGATAGAATAGAATAGAATAGAATAGAAATACTTTATTAATCCCATGCTGGGAAATTCGGATGTTGGCATTGACAGAATTTTGGGCTGCAGTAGGCTACTTGTTTAAGTCCAAGGCCTAAAATTTTGTTTTTAGAAAAGAGCATGTACAAATTAATACAGCCCTCTACTGATACTGATGCATTGGCTTATACATCTGAGCGTATTCATGGGTTTCATCAGGTCCCTTTCCACAGGTGGGTTAATCAAGCACCATGCAGTCTGCATTCATAATCTAGAGCTGTGTCTCAATCCACGTACTTCCACGAGTACACTTCCGTACGTGCACTGTGTGCACTATGTACTTACTGATGTAGTGCGTGAATTCCGTCTAAGAAGTACAGTCTCAAATGAAGCACTCCCGTTTTGCACTTACCGGAAATGACGATACAAGCGTTCGTTCCCGTATTAGCATTCACGTATAAGCATATCAGCACAAACCGTTCACAATCGCTTATGACATCTGTCATACATCTGTCTAACAATAAAATGGTAATACATAACGAAAAATAACCACTTTTCGATTGATGTGTAACGTTATATCTTACATTTAAAAGGAGTAGTCTGGGCCAACGGTCCACAGGTGTCGTCCGCAATCTTTATCAGTTTTTTTTGGAAAGTGCTGGCGTTCCCTCCCCTTCCGTTACGTAGACAAAATGGCGACCATTGAGGGTGAAAAGTGTCCAGCGTAGTACACTCAGCTTTTTGACCGTTATGAGTGCACCATCCGGGTACTAGCAGTGTACTGCGTCTTGCCGCAATTACCAGTGTGAACGCACTATGTACTCAAAAAGGGAAGTTTAAGTGCGCAAGTACGTGGATTGAGACACAGCCTAGGTGTTTGATTTTATACACCTGTGGAAAGGGAGGTGATGAAACCCGAATACCACAAGTCATATTTCTAATGTAGTTCTACATGGGGGGGCACCGAAGCCCTTTAGAATATGATATGCATATAAATGTCTCTAATCTAGTCTTGTTTGCTCTTTTGTTCTTAATACAATTGTAGCAAAGTACTTAGTGAAGAAAGAGGAAGACGAGGATGACATGGATGAGATCATCTCCACATCATCAAATATCAGTGATTCAGACAGTGATGTTATGCCACAGAAGTTATACCGGCATCACCACAAGTCACCTGCAAAGGGAGCTACAGCTCTGCCTGGCCGAGGACACATCAGAGGTAATAATAAATCCACATAGCAGTATTTGGTCAATACATTATGTGTTGTCAGTTGAAAAAGGAATGAGACTTGGAATGAGATTTGATACAGCAAGGCCAATTACTTTGTTTGCGTTCACTGAATTTGGGGTTTCATGTCAAAAACATGACTGAATAATAATATGTTGAATAAGTCAAGAACTTGAGCTTTTATTTCTGTATTTTTACTGGACATTTATCTTTGTCCGCAAATGTGTGCTTTACAGTGTTATGTTGTCAGATTTTCTCATTCCTTTTGGAACTGACAAACCTTGATGACAAACAAGGATGAATATAAAATCTCATTCAACAAATGTATATAATAAGTATGATGTGAGCTAAATATCAGTACTACATGTGTTCTTTTTTCTTATTCTAGTTAAAGGGCCAGAAGAGGTAATTCAGCGATATAAAAAAGTCTTGAAGACATTTGGAACTGTCCGAACAATGACACAGGCATTCCAAATGAATCACGTTGACCGGGCCACAATTAAACTAACCGCACCAATCGCCGAGCTCAAAATTGTGGATCCAGCCAAGTACAGCACCCTGACCTATGACCCAGCTCAGGAAACACTGTTAAGTTTTGCAAAAAAATGTGCAAACAATGTTGGTCCAGAAAATAAAAAAATGATAGAAGACATGAAGTCGAAAGGAAAATTGTTGCCCATACTTCTGAAGTACTGAGCAAGTACTGCTTTATTGACCTAATGGTTCTTGGCTAGGTTTTGTGTGTTTGTGTTGTTTACAGATTAAAAATGCCTAAAGCCATATTAGGAAAGAAATTTACCTTTAACATTGTTCTGTTATCCTCTGTGTCAGCTGCCCCCTCATTTTTAGCTTTACTTCCCTGTTCATAACTTTAGGTCGTACCAAATGGTTCTGGGCTGTAAAGAAGGCATTTGTGTGTGTGTTTGTGAGAAAGTGAAATGTATGTGCGTAAGTGTGTGTGTTGTTCACAGATTCAATATGTCTTAAGCTATGTTAATAAATACATTTACCTTTAACATTGTTTTGTTATTCTCTGATGTGTCATCTGCCCCTTCATTTTTTGTATAAGTAAAAATCACGGAGAACTGTTTCAGTATCATTTCTATTCTGTTTTTCAGGTCACAACAAATAAACATTTTTAGATTGGCCTAATAGTGTGCTTTACGGCATACAAGAGTTTTGTTGATGTTCACCCACCCACTTTTCTTGGAAAATGTCAACACAGTGTGTTTAAAAAAATAGAATAAAGAACTGCTTTGGACTAAGGTCCTATTGGATTGTAATAGTAGTTAGTGAACTACTCATTAATTAAGTATGAAAAGCACTCCACTTTAGAACAGGGAGCATATTCTCGCTTATACTGGATTAATTCATACGTATTTAGGCAGTATTAACAGTTGTAGGTTTGCATTTCATTCCACAAGAACAGACCAAGCTATTTGGGTGTTGTTAATGGAGAATAACTGTTCTTTTAGAACTGCTACATAATAAGGCCAGAACTATGCATTCCCTCTTATGATGATAATTTGTGTCCTATTGCCTCCTAATTTACCAGTAATAATCAGTAATTACGAAGTAATATCTGCTTAAGTCTTAGTTATTGGTCTGTTAAGGGTGGAATATAGTCATGCCTTGTAAATGATTAATTAACGAGTGATAACTGCTAATTAAGGGATAATATCTTACTAACATTTATGTTAGTTACTGGCTTATTAATGATGAATATGGGTGTGTTAATTTAAAGTGTTACCGGACATTGTTATTTTATCTAATTTGAGCAGCACTCTTTACATGCTGTCGTAAAATAATAGTCACTTGACAACTAATGCACGTCTAACTCGTCTAGAATGACTCTTTGATTCAGTTAAACACAATTTACTGTTAATTCGCTGTAATCCCTGTCTGTCGAGAACCACTTGATGACCTCTAGCACAGAGCGACATGAATAACATCATGTAAAGGAATCAGTCTGATCATCTGACGCAGGATGCATGTTCCCCACGCAGGAAGTGACCAGTGCAAATGCAAGCCTCTCTCTGCTGATTATGTGACAGGCGCAAGCTGGTCACTGGATCAAAACAAACAGTCTCTGATGGGCCTGTACTTGGTCCATACCTTCTGGTATCCCCCATCTCATTCGATCCCTTCCCCTGCTCCTCCTTCTCCTCCTCCTTCTCGCTCTGTATTCCACCCTTTTCTGCATCCGTTTACTTTCTTGTTTATTCCCCTTATTTGCTCTCACCCAGGTTCTGATCATCCCATCCCCAACCTATCTCCCTCTCAATATCAACTATATACAATCTCTCTCTCTCTCTCTCTCTCTCTCTCTCTCTCTCTCTCTCTCTCTCTCTCTCTCTCTCTCTCTCTCTCTCTCTCGAGATTTAAGTCTGTGCCGGCCAGCAGGCTGTAATGTAAGCAGATGAGATTGAGGTATTGTGGGCATGGTGACC
>JAXIVH010000070.1:818147-820647 GCA_036785325.1 Urophycis tenuis | reverse complement strand
TGTCTGGGATGAGAGCATGAGGCCGGATGCAGAGCGAGGGGGTCTGGGGTCCTGGTCTGGGTTTGTGCAGCGGGTGCCCTAACAGACAGACACAATGCAGCAGAAGGAGCCACACAGTGGCAGTGCCTGGACAGGAGGAAATGAGTCACGGCCGCGTCGCTGGAGACGGGCTGGCAGGTGAGTTAGCTGGTCGCCATCAGGAGGGGTGGCCAGGCGTTCAGTCATGATCACAGCAGCACACCGGCTCTGTCTGTCTGTCAGCGGGGCTGCTGCCCGCCGTCTGTCTGGCGTTCTGTCTTTGCCTGTGACCGTCCGTCTCTCTGTCAGTCTCCTCGCCAGTCTCCTCGCCAGTCTGTCTGTCGGTATGTCTGTCTGTCTGTCGGTCAGTCTGCCGGTCTATACGTTTCTATGACTATGTCTGTCAATCTGTCTTTGTCTGTCTGCCTGTCGGTCTCATTCAGTCTGTCTGGTTTGTCCATCTCTGAGACTATCTGACTGTCTTTCTGTTTCGGTCTGTCTGTCCGTCTCTTTCCTTCTGTCTGTCTGCTTGCCCGTCTCTATGACTATCTATCTGCCCTACCTGTCCTCTCGGGCAGAGAGGGGGTGTGAACGGCGGTCTGGTGGGGGACGGGGTGGAGGGGGGGGGGGGAGGACATGATGAGCATCAATCTACCGGCTGATCAATGTATTGATTGGTAAATGGGGGCCACTGTGCAGTAACTCAGGGCCCCCGGGCTCCATTAGGGAAGAGCTATGTCATCATTACAGAGTGTGTGTGTGTGTGTGTGTGTGTGTGTGTGTGTGGGTGGGGGGGTATCTCTATTCTACCAGAGGCCAGGTCCAGGGGCCTGGTCTGGGGGCTAGAGACTGAGGGGGGGGGGGGGGGTTGATGGACGCTGCCCATGGCTGACTACACCCCCATGTGGAGTTAAAGTCTGGCCAGGAGACAAAAAGGGAATAATGACCCTGCATAGCAAAGGGAATGTTTGAAGGAAATGAATATGGATCGGGCCTAAGTTTCAGATGAACCCCCCCGCCAACACATTATGCTTTTTATGATCGGAGTAAACTTCTGAGGCATATTTACACTGGGGGGGGGGACTTTACTATTACAGTTTAATTTAGACGACCTTGTGTTCAAAAGGTACCCAGAGTTAATGCCGATATAGATTGGAGAAGGAATAGAGTTTATATTGCTTATTTATTATATTCATTATATAATTAATAATATAATTACAGTCCTCGCAATAAGGAACTATAAACACGCACTGTTTTTTCTCTTCTCTCTCTCTCTCTCTCTCTCTCTCTCTCTCTCTCTCTCTCCTCTCTCTCTCTCTCTCTCTCTCTCTCTCTCCCTCTCTTTTTGTCACCCTGTTGGTGATGATTATTTTTAATACAATCATTAAAACAAAATGGCTTCGTTTATAACTTAATGGACAGATCTGCTATTCTTCCTCCTTAATGCTCTGGGACATCGCATGGGGTTCCTACAGCCGGATGTGTAGGAACTGTGCACCTCGGGTGTATTTATTTTTGATGTTGTTCGAATGAACGGTATAGTCGACAGAAAAATAAGTTTTTAAAGTTTTTGTCCGCGTGACGTTTAGCGCATTGCGTGTGTGGGAGTCCGGCTTGGCGCCGACAGCGTGGTGATTCGGGGTCACCACGGCCTGGTTCCACCGGCCGGGTCTCCGGTCCGAAACACGGAGCAGGTCGACAGTGGCGTCGACGCGGCCCCAAGCCAGCGCCCGCGTGGCGGCGAAGGGCGCTGGCGTCACGCGTGTCAAGTCTCCCGTCCGGCCTAAACAACGTGGATGACGGTTTGCTTTATCGCCGGTGTGAAATGTGGTATTTCCAAGATGGTTTCGGCATGACAAAATGCGTTTCGATAATGTTTCCAGCGGGAAAATGCGCATCGCGTTTTCATAATCCTTGCTCAAACACGTACATGTCCTTTACATTTACATTTACATTAAGGGCATTTAGCAGACGCTTTTATCCCAAGCGACTTACAAAGAGTTCATTTAGTCATACGAAGGTGAAACGTTTCATTGCCGCTAATACAGTAAGAAAGTCACCAGAACAAGTTTCAAGCATTTCAATTGTTAGATAACCCATTGCTAGTATACAACATCTCTGACTAAGTATAAAGTTACACAGAGCAATCAAAGTGCCAAATTACAAAGAGCGATTAAAGTGCCAAGTTACAAAGAGTGATTTAAGTGCCAAGATGTACAACAAATAAGAGGGTAGGTTTATGCAGGGTTAAGGTGAACTCTTTTACGTCTTTTCTATCATTGCCGTAGTGATTGATATGGACGCCACGAACCCTGAGAGCACATGGCCTGCGTCTGGTTTGAATCAGTGTCTTTGCGTCTGTGATCTGAGCTGTTATGTTATGTGTTTAATGCAATGTTTGCGTAATGCAAAATGTGAATGATTTTCGAGCCACCCAGGGATGCTGTTTTTTCTTCCTCTTTGGGACGGAGCAGAAGTGTTT
>JAXIVH010000070.1:799565-812065 GCA_036785325.1 Urophycis tenuis | reverse complement strand
TCGAGAGAAGATAGAATGCTTCCTGTTCTCTCCTCAGAACAACAGTGGTATGATGTTGTAATTGTTGATACTAGCCCAAAAATATAAATGTTGAATGGGGAAGTCAGTCAGTTAGGAACCTGAATAAACTTTCTCAATTTTGTTTCAATTAGTTTGACAGTCATGGTGGATACTCGTTATCCTTGTTAAACCTCAGGAAGGATCGTATCAGTATAAGCCAAGGATCGGACCATAACACTATTACCGCTATACAATTTATACTACTTTTTATAGAGGCTTATTCAACTGTGCTAACTTGGATTATTTTTCAATAAAAAGCAACCGTGTGGAATAATCAAGAGACTGTTTATATTGTGGGAAGAACCATTACTCTGCACTAATAGAATTTTATACATTCAGGGAAGGTTTATTGATTGTAATGAAAGACTACAGGGAGTAGCTTGAGCACCAATGAGGACTACAGACAATAGCACAATGTAGGACTACAGACGGTAGCTTTAGCACCATGCAGTAGGCTACTAGGTGGCATCATGTAGGACTACAGACAATAGCACAATGTAGGACTATACAGACGGTAGCTTTAGCACCATGTAGACAATAGCACAATGTAGGACTACAGACAGTAGCTTTAGCACCATGCAGTACTACAGATGGGGGCACCATGTAGGACTACAGATGGTAACTTTAGCACCAATGAGGACATGTAGCACAGATTACAGGTCAAAAGTTAGAGGAGTACAAATATAAGAATTGTATAGAACTTTGGGTGAAAAACAGTGCAAGGACAGTGAAGTAGACAGTGCAAAGGCAGTGCATCCTATTGCACGCCTTTATTCACTTGTGTTTTTGACATAGAGCCTACATTCACCTATATGTTTAACTTAAGTCACTTTAAGTGTGACACAGTAACTCTATGACATTTAAAAGAGCCCTTCCTTTGGCCAAGAGTTCTATGAAGGAGAGAGACTACGTATTTACGACCCATGCTACGATCCCTTCACCATGACGTCTATCTGCCTCCTAAAAGGCACTTTGATGTCAACAAATGAGTGCAACTTGAGTACGGAGCAGGGTGGAACATTCACAGGCTGGTACGCTGGATACTGGCAAAAGGTACGACTTTTCTTTCATTTGCAGACTTATTTTAGTAACTGTGACAAAAAAATAGCACAAATAACTATGTTGCACATCATTTAAGTCATATTATCATGTTATATATATATATATATATATATATATATATATATATATATATATATATATATATATATATATATATATATATATTCTATTTTTATTGCACTAGTTTTTCTCTTCTTCTGTTACAGTATTCTTAGACACTTATTGAGTTGTTTTGGGATGCCTGGGATTTTCATTGCCAACTTGTACGCTGTATCTGTTGTGCAAATGACAATAAAACCTTTGAACCTTGAACCTTGATTAAGTGAATCAGTCACCACTTTTAAAATAATACAATGATAATAATACAAAAGTGTTATCACTATTTCACTACCCCTTTAAGATACCAAAGGTAGCCTACAAGTTGATACCTAGTAGGCCTACTAGCTTGGTCTATTACTAGTCCTGTTCTTGATTCTGTTCATATATTCTCAAATACTGAATGAATTGCTTAATTAGTTTCATTCTAACCTCTTACTTTAATCAGAAGCATCCTGAATGTCAATGAAGTGAATCTAAATATCACGCATGGTCTTTCAATGGTGTGAATTACCTACAGGTGTTAATTAGGTGTATGTGTGGTGACTGTGCACTTCCCTGTTAACAACACTATAATTAATTGAATACGTGCCAGTGAATAAGAGCAGATGACCTAGAAGCTAGCTAGCTAGCTATCACCCAGGGTTGGTTTGCCTGGAACTCAATGAGCCAAGAGCCTCTGAATCACCGTCGGTCGCCGCCAGGACCATTTCAAGTCACCCATCACATGGCCCAACATCACATGATACTTACACCTGGCAAGGCATCATGGGTAAACCGTCCTGAGAAAGCATATCGAATTCATCATGATGTGTGCGTCTAAAGATGCCTTCACACCACCCCAATAATGGGCCAGTGTGTCATACCCATTTGGTGATGGTTGGTGGTTGTCGGTTGAAGTTGGAGTAGTCCACAGTTGCAATTTAATCATAATTCTGTACATCCAAACTATAATCTATACTTCAATGTTTGTTGGCAGTGTGCAAGCACCTATTATACTGAGTGGAGAGCCTCAAGAGAAAAACACATGTACACAAACATCCACTCTGAATCACCGTCTCCGACGCACTGCGACCTCGCCACATCATCAGCAGCCCAGGTGACGGACTCGCCGTGAGTTATTGGGCGCCCAGGACGCTGTGTGGGTCAAAGGTCACCTCTTCCCTTGCCCTCCTACAATAAGAGCTGAGCTGCTTTCCAAAGCCTCGAGTGGAGCCTTGGTGGACTGCGTTCCTCGACTGTGAAGTCATCCAAGACCGTACCGATGTGAAGGCTCTGTCGTACGTCAAATGCCTCCCGTCACGTTCCCTCTCCGCACACGCGATCATATGAGTTACATTGTCTCATGTGTGCTGACCGAGAACACTTCATAGGACTGCCGAGGCTGTAGCATAGGTTTTGGGCGGCATGACGTCAGTGGGCGGTCAATAATATCTCCTGAGTGGACATGCACCGCGGCTCACGAATCCAAGCATCCTGCCCAACTTGTTTGTGGTGTTTTGCTAAAGTGAAGACTGACTTCTTTCTGTTGATAATCCGCCTGCGGAAGCTGCAGGCTCAGCTAAAAGGGATTTAGGGGTGGACAGTCAATGTTCAGGATGCATAAGAAATGGATTGGATTGTGTGCTGTTTTCAAAGAAGCCACTTTAATATTTCATGGTGGTCTGTTTCTTTGTGAATTACACACATATATACACAGGCACACACAGTTACTAGTCTGTGATGTTTGTCATGAATGTGGCCCCATGATGGTTGATGACTTGTCATCAAGACAATATGCAATTCCATTGATGACACACACACACACACACACACAGACACACGCACGCATGCACACACACACACACACACACACCCAGGCACACACACACACACACATGCGCACGCACACACTCACGCATGCATACACACACACACAGACACACACACACATACACACACACACGCAGGCACACACACACACACACACACCCAGGCACGCACACACACACATGCGCACGCACACACTCACGCACACACACACACACACACACAGACACACGCACGCATGCACACACACACACACACCCAGGCACACACACACACACATGCGCACGCACACACTCACGCATGCACACACACACACACAGACACACACACGCATACACACACACACACGCAGGCACGCACACACACACACACGCGCGCGCGCACGCGCGGTGAGGAGTATAATTGTCTGTGATTGCCTTTGGATTCCCGCCCACATGCTTAGTGTAGGCTCTGCTCTGATTAATCTAATGATCTCATAACTGATTACAAATTCACTATTAATATGTCATTATAACACGTTGCTGAGTCTGCCTTAATTTGACTATTTCAAATGTATTAAAATAATTAATTGACGCATTTCATTCAAAGGATGAATTAATGAAGTATTTAATTCCTCAATTAATTTAGTTTTTATATTATTCAATTGATTATTCATCCCTTGAAGCAGGAGTGTGTGTCTTTTTCCCAAGGTTACACTGGATTCTCGGCTTCAACATTCAAGATTAAAGATGTTTTATTACCATTTTTTTAATTTTTGTCATATCAACAAAAAGTGCAAAAATTAAACTGTAGCCTAAAGGATTTGGCTGGTATGTTAAGACCCAGGTCCATGTTTGACATTCTTTATGGCTACAAGTAAATCCGCCATCCTCCAACTTTGGCGATCAATTGACTCATTATATCCCAAATGAGTGTTTAGCCGCTCCCATAGCTGTATCTTCATTACCTCCAGCCCAGGTGGTGCACACTGCCTAGGCTGGGTGGATTTATCCAATAGTGCCCACAAAGGAACAAATCCACATCCAAGTTTCGATTCTCCTAACATGCCACTGCATGTGCTCAGGGGCTGGGAGTCTGAGGCCTGCATTAAAGAGTCTGGTGCAAAATGTGTGGCTGAACTACAGGCAGCGTAAATGATTCTTGATTCTGGGTGCAGCGCGACATTTCAATACGTCACTCGGCTAAGTGACTTATTGCTGTGATTTCAACACAGCACAAGCATTCGGCGGTCACACTCCGATGCACATGCTGACCGACTTAAAGAGACCGACAGAGACAGAGACAGCCAGCAGTTAGACAACGTTAAATGTCCTGCTCACGAGCATGGTGGCGATTATGGATCGAACTGTTGGATTTACAGTCTTTGTTGCTTTGACCCCCCCCCCCGCTTACAATGGACCTGCTTCGTGGGGACAAAGTGAGACTCGTGTTCAGTCCACAGTCCCGTTCACCCCGTTCACTCCTGTTGAATCCCAAGTGAATGCTGCGTTCCATTCAGTTAAAAAACGCACGCCCTCCTACACTCACCCTTGTGACTCATGGAAATGTCGCTCAGCACTCAGAATCCAGGATCAGGCTGCCTGTACTGCAGCCGCCGTCCTCGCTCAGAGCTCTTCACCGCATGCCGCCGTTTGACCGGCCCGGAGTCTGTGAGCATGCGCGGCGCAGCGGCGACGTGAACGCAGAGTCAGAACTTGTGCGGATTTGTTTTTGTTTGTGGAGAAAGCGCCGGTCTGTGCATCCTCGCCTGTCGTCTTCATCAGCATCAGCATCTTAATCAACACATGCATTTTAAACTGTTGTATGATAATCCCCACAAATGCTACTGTGTTTTCTGATGTTCTGATGTTTCTGATGTTTTCTGATGAGAGAGAGAGAGAGAGAGAGAGAGAGAGAGAGAGAGAGAGAGAGAGAGAGAGAGAGAGAGAGAAAAAGAGAGAGAGAGAGAGGCGGGGGGTGGGTTGTAATGGAGGCTGAACATTAATGTAATAAAACTCTAATCAGCCCCGTGGGGCGAGTGAGGGGGGAGGAATGTGATCTTCTCAAGAAAGAGAGAGAGACAGACAGAGGGAAAGAGAGAGAGAGAGAGAGAGAGAGAGAGAGAGAGAGAGAGAGAGAGAGAGAGAGAGAGAGAGAGGGGACAAGTTTAAAAACAGAAGAGTCTTGCATCCATAAAGATACAAACTTCTCGCTTCTCCCATGGGAGCGTTTACATGTCGCGGAGCTCCACAGGGTGCAGGAGGGGGGGGGGAGGGGGGGGGGGGGGGGGGGGGAGGAATTAAGGGAGGGAGAAACTAAAAGGAGAGGAGGAGGAGGGTGGCAGGAGATAGCTGATCAAAGTGTGAATATTCACGGCTCGCTCCCCTCTCCAAGATGAAGTACTAATTACTCTCAACAGCTGCCCAATGAGCTCGCTAAGACTCATTATCTCCACGTGTGTGTGTGTGTGTGTGTGTGTGTGTGTGTGTGTGTGTGTGTGTGTGTGTGTGTGTGTGTGTGTGTGCGTGCGTGTGCGTGTGTGTCCGTGTGTGTGTGTGTTTCGTTTACCATTCTAGAAACATGCAGCTCCATCACCACCAAGAAGATGGCTGCCCTTTTGGAAATCAAATGGCACCCAGACCCACTATGAGCCAACGGAACAGCGTTAACGCACTGGAAAAGTAAACATCACGTGCTATTTCAAGGCATGACACACAACGTCACAACATGCAACAGGGTGTTGCCAAGCCGCTATCGACTGGAGACCTGTTTGTCTGTTGTCTGGCCGCTGTTCTGTTGTGCGGTGTAAGTGCTCAAAAACACTGTATACACCGGATATTTTTATATTCACAATATTATTTGTGACGGCGCAGGGGTTGTGATTGAGCCAGTCATTCATGTCACGACCAGGGTTAGCAGGGCAGCGGGAACTAAAAGGAGAAGAACCAAAGGCAGACGAGAACACAGGAAATGTAACGAAAAAGCTTTGAATAAAGACAACTTTAAATCTTAGTTCCAAGTACTAACAGGTACAAGACTAGAAAGACAAAGGTGCAAACGACAATGACAAACTGACAAGGGAACAAAAGCGATGAGGGGCTGAGGTGCAAAGACAAGACAAGGGGGGAGATTGACGAGGACACTCTGCTGAGGGTAATGGAGTGATGGGCCATGGGAGAGCGGCAGCATCTGTGACGAGATGGGGAAAGGTCTAAGGACACCTGGTGGAGAGGTGAATAGCCTACAGGTTGACAGGTGAAACTAAATAACATGAGACGTGTTCCGATATCCATACTTCCCGTACTTACTATACTTAGTTTGAGTATGTAGGGTGTTCCGATTAGGATCGCGGCGAAAATAAGTTTACTCAAAGGACCTCAAAACAGTTAGTACACATAACGCGCAACGGTGTACACTTTCCGTACTCAACGGCAGCCATCTTAGCTACATAGCGGAAGAGGCGAAGCCAGGCGAAGCCAGGCTGAGCCGCGCTCAGTTCGAAAATGGCCAGACGTCAGTGGGCGTAATGGATTCACGTGTGTTTGGCAGGTGAAAGCGGCCACGCAGCTGGTAGTAATTTCCAGTAAGTGCACCATTTGGAACAACTCTAACATCTGAAAAGCTGCGCACTTAGTGAGTGCGATAGTGTACTACATTAAAGTGTACTCATGAAGTATGGATATCGGAACACGGACATGGAGTCAGACGGGGACAATTTGATCTAGCTAGTATGCATCGTTGAGTATGAGCGTTAACATGACAAATGTTGGATGTGAATTGAGCAGAAAGACGCACACAGAAGAATGCAAGCTGAGTTTGGAGCAGAATAGAATAACGTTTAAAACAGGACGCAGAAACATAGTAGGACTCTACACCTGTTTGCTATCATGGGTCGTGACAGAATAGCATTGATTCATATGTTTAACATTATAGAAGACATATCACGTTTAAAACAAAGAATAGAATCATGGTTTCTCTGGCACTGAAAAAGTGCTGACCTGCGTTGTAGATTTGGGTCACATGCGAACCGCACCCGGGTGAAATAGCCTGATCCGCCGCGGGGTCCAAAACAAAGTGGCACCTCATTACCAAGTGTTCATACCTGCTCTGACTCATGACTCATGACTCATGATGACTCGTGAATAACATGCCCCTTAGCTCAATTGATGATATATCTCGCATTTTGGGAGCCCAATCCTACAGAGCCCTGTGTTTTGTTCACCGTCACAATATTTGAACCCATTTCCTAACGCATATTTTCGGCAACAGGGGCGCCTTTAAGAGCCTCATAGATACCGCGGAAGACGCGATGCTGCATCGTGTCACGAAGCACAAAGCGAGCCATGCGAATGACTAAAACTGATTGTTGAATTGTTTTTTTCGTTGACAACCTTTGATCGAACCTGCTGCGGCGTGTTTCCAAACTCTCTTCCCCTGCCAAGAGACAATCAGCGCTCCGTTTAAAACACAATAATTATACCTTCACCCGCCCTCCTTTGTTCCCTACCGCTCTTTTTTACCACAGCGCCGTCGGTGCGTTAGCCGTCGTCATCGTGCCAGTCTTGGCTCACCGCTCGGGCATTGAGCAGACGTTAAATAATCAGCCTCTCTCCGGGGTGAAGCGCTCACACCGCATTCAAACTCTCGACTGAGCCCTCGACGTGCTCAGAGGCACTCGGGAGTCACATCGAGGCGAGGGAGGAGCCAAGCCGTGGCCGTCTGCCTTAGGGCTGGAATTGATTTGCTGCAGACAACGCAAAGCGCCTTACAAAGAGTACATTTGTCATAAGAAGGTGAAACATTTAATTGCTGCTAATACAGTAACAAAGTCACCAGAACAAGTTTCAAGCCTTTCAATTGCTAGGTTTAACCATTGCTAGTATACAACATCTCTGACTAAGTGCCAAGTTACAAAGAGTGATTAAAGTGCCAAGACGTACAACAAATAAGAGCTTGATGGTAGGGTTATGCAGGGTTCAGGTGAACTCTGAACAAGTGGGTCTTGAATCTCTTCCGGAAGCTGGAGAGTGACTCTGCAGTCCTTACATTGGCAGGGAGCTCGTTCCACCACTGCGGTGCCAGTGGTGCGGTGCGGATCATGGCTGCCATGCGTATTCTGCCACCATTTGGTGCGTCGGTCGCGCATGCCGTCGCAAGCAAACACGACGCGTCCGCAAGATGCAATACTGATAAGAAACTTGAGGCGACCGACCGTGCGAAAAAAAACAGTGACCTCTATGTCCGAGTCGGGGAGGTTATTATTAGCATGGCGGAAAGTTTCGAGGAGAGACTGGCTGGACCCTAGTCCCCAATTTCCCCACACCTGTATGATCACAGTCCTTATATGCATAGCGATAAGCATGCATGTCAGCCCATCTGGCGACAGATGCGGTTGGTTACGTTTGTTGTTTATTTACATGAGCTTGCTTATACACGTGCTTTTGTACGAATTCCGGATCCTGATGTTACTGTGGTCTGCCCCAAGTGGAGACCTCCGCTATCGTGTGTTTTGGCCGCGTGATGATGCATGAATTCTGCTGCACACAGGAACACAGCAGGTCGCATACGCTTACGCTTGGTCTTACAGCAAGTCCATCAGCACCCTTAGCGCCGTCAGTGGAGGTGCGACTGAGTCGCGACGCTGTGGAGGAAGTGATGCGACGTCGCAGTGTCGTTGTGCGTTTTTTTTCGAAAGATCAAACAAATGTAAAATGTCAAATGTACTTCTCCATTCAGTGTGCACAAAGCAAAAGTATGTGTACATTTACATGACACATAATTGTATGTATTAAGCATCAATTCGAAAACATACATTTCCCGAAGCGTTTTATTGTTATTGAGTCGCCGAGGCACAGCCGGTCGCATTTCAGTAGCGATAACAACACCTCAGGGGCAGAGATTGCTTGCTTCCCAAAACAACATTCGGTTCACGTACGCATAATTCCAGAAGCAAAATACACACACTCTGACTGTGGCTCCTGCTGCATTGATGTGTGGTAGACTATGATAGCAACGTGTGTGGGCAAACCCAACTGATATTCCTGAGACATACAGTAGTCATGATAACAACAGTGAGTACAGTGTGTGAAAGGGGTAGACTGGAGTCTAGTGGGTAGACTGTAAAGCAGCGGACTGCAGTTTAAAACAGTACAGGGGGAGTCGGTGTGAAGCACAACCAACCGGAGTGAAGGAGACATGCTTGCTGGAGTTATGCAGGTCGTGGTACGCTTTAGGATTGTTAAAGTTTAAGTCTAAAGTTGCGTCAGTAATGGTGAAGCAGTGGAACTTATACGTGTGTGTGTATGTGTGTGTGTGTGTGTGTGTGTGTGTGTGTTGTGTGTGTGTGTGCATCCCAGTCACCAGAATAAAATGTTGGGATTGTACGTTTCTGCAAAGCACAGATAGGTTTGATCTCAACGCGATTTTATTGTATGTGCCCATGGTTAGGTTTAGGCACAAAAAGAACGACTAGGTTAGGGTCTGGTTAGGTCTGTGGATGTCTGTGGGTGTTTATGTGTGTGTGCGTGGGGGGGGGGGGTGGGGGGGAGGTGGAACACAAAGTTGTATTTGTTGTCTTTGTGACTGACGTACTGGCAGCATGAGAGGTAATCAGTCTGTCACTGCTTAACAGCACGCACACACGCACGCGCAAACACACGCACACACACACACACACACACACACACAAGCACACACACACACACAGCATGGTGCATAATTGTCTGTGATTGCATTTGGATGCCCGTCCACACCTACACTGATTAACACCACATTATCCCAGAGCGGGGAACACAGGCGAGAGAGAGAGAGAGAGAGAGAGAGAGAGAGAGAGAGAGAGAGAGAGAGGAGAGAGAGAGAGAGAGAGAGAGAGAGAGAGAGAGAGAGAGAGAGAGTGACAAAGAGGGAGCACAGACGAGTGAGATAGAGTGACAGAGAGACATGACGGCTGAGAGAAAGAGAGAGAGCAACAAAGAGGCAACACAGACGAGAGAGATAGAGTGACAGAGAGACGTGACGGGCGGGAGAGAGAGAGAGAGAGAGAGAGCGACAAAGAGGCAACACAGACGAGAGAGATAGAGTGACAGAGAAACATGACGGGCGAGAGACAGAGAGAGAGAGAGCGACAAAGAGGGAGCACAGACTAGAGAGATAGAGTGACAGAGAGAAAATGCAGACGAAAGAGGTCGAGAGACAGAGGGAAAACACCAGACGAGAGAGAGAGAGACGGAAAGACTTTTGACCTCACACAGGTTAAGCTTTTTACCGGACCCAAAGTCGAAGCAATTAAAGTAAAAAATAAGCTTGAATCCATCGAATGACAGCCACTCCCAAAGTTTTTTTAGCGCTAATTAGTTTTATAATCTGACGTTGACGTTATTGACTCACAATGTTAAAGCCGGCTATGAAAATGGGATGATAATATGCATCTGTCATTTACTAACAAAGCAGAATATCAAGGCTTTACAGTGCACTTGTTTTGTTGTCACTTTCAAAAGGCTGTTCCTTGGCTTTGGGGTGGTTGTTTTGAATGTTTACTCTGTCAGTGTTGTTGTGCTTGTAACACTGAAGACCAAGGCGTTGACAACGCACTAAGTGTTTTGCTTCAACGTGACATACTTTCATATGGAGGAGAAGTACCGTTGTCCCATGAGTTAAGTCAAAAGAAAACACGCAATTATGTTGTGTCTGTGAGAAAGTAGGGCCAGCCGACAGATTGGACACTGAGAAAATTACATTCTGTATTAATATTTTATTTAAATCGCTTTCTATATCTTTCTCTGATTCCGTCTGAATACATACGAACACATGCACCAGGCATTTCCCTGGGAAATGTACGGGGATAAATCAAAACTTTTTTTGCAGTGGAATCGTTGAGTTGTGAGCCATGAGTCGTTTTAGGATAAATATTGTAGTATAAAGCTAAAAACACCCCTGAGGAACGTTCAAGATATGAACTTCCAATTCCTAGTGGATCACCATTGATGCCATTGAAGGGAACCGCTGTGAAAAAGCCGGGGGGGGGGGGGGGGGGGGGGGGGGATAACATGGGAAAGGGATCGGTTGTATGAATGAAGAGAATGAAGAGGAGGGGGGAGAGGGGGGGAGGTCCATGCAGCCACAGAGGAAGACTTAACATGTCTGCATGAATAGCAGCCATGTTTTATTGCAATGCATTCATATTGCATGTGATGATGCAAAGGATGAGAGTGAGTGTGTGTGTGGCTTGTTAGCCAGGCTTTAACTGCAGTTCATTATGTGTGTGAGGGAGAGGAGAGAAAGAGATGCAGAGAGAGATACAGAGAGAGAGAGACAGAGAGGGTGAGAGCAGGAGGCAAAGTGAAAACACAGATGGATAGCAGGGCATATCAAGCAACAAAGTAGACAAACACTACAAGCACTACAAAAACAAGCCCAAAAAACGATTCAAATAGAACATAGTAATTACCGTTAATGTGCCCCGTAATTGGTGACAGAGAAAGATCATTTGGCCAGTATCAGTAGGCCTTCTGTCCTTCTCACTGTGGTTACAGGGTCCAGGCCACATTGCGGTCTACTTTACAAACATTTCTACATTCTAACGCATCGTCCATTCATTTTAGTGTTTTTGTAAGAGTAAAACTTGAACGCCATTGACTACGCGTGGCATTATGTAACAGCTTTTGTCCGTTATATTTGCAACATTTCGTATTGTTGCTGGCAGATCTTAAGCTTTTTTTTTGTATTTTTGCAGCACCCTGAATCTGTTTCTGGCAGTGACGGGACCGTTGGAGCGCGCTAATCGAGGGTGGCTGCGTGCCGCGCTGGCAGGGCGTCGCGTCGTCACCGAGTCGCCGCCGACATCTCCTCCGCAAGTCCTCGTTCCTTCGGGCCGTTTCTCTGGCAGACGGAAGGAGCTGATCGAGCCAGACGCCCGGGCACATGAAAAGAATCACACAGAAGCGAAATGCATTGCCTTATTCGTGCGGACGAGAGACACACACTCATTCACACGCGCACGCACACGCACACGCACACACGCACGCATGCACACACACACACACGCGCACACACACGCACACGCACACACGCGCACACGCACACGCACACGCACACACACACACACACACACACACGCACACGCACACACACACACACACACACCCCTATCTGTTGTACGCACAGAGCAACAGCGATAGTGGGGGTGTGGACTGGATGTGTGAACATGCTAGTGACAGGCGTGTGGATGGGAATAGCCAGCCAATTGGCCCCGCTCCCTTTCAATCCATATTTGTGCGTACGCGAGTATTTGCGGGGAAGCGCACGAAACGGTGGCCGTCGATGCACATGCACGTGGAAATGCTGTCACACGTGCTGGAGTGTAAGGTTGCCCTCCCACGCCTGTGAGAGGCTGTGTGCGTGCACGGGCACGTGGAAGGAATCACACAGGGGGCAAAATGCATTGCCTTCACACGGACGAGATACTCATGCATAAACCCACACCACACATACACACA
>JAXIVH010000070.1:782065-789565 GCA_036785325.1 Urophycis tenuis | reverse complement strand
TTATCGTTTGCTTTGTATACCTTTTTACAATTTGTATACAAAATACGTATGACAATGTTCTGACCCGTTGCTGTTATGGCATCGGTGCTGTGGTGAGTGACACGGGTGTGTGGGCGGTTGGTCTGCAGGGTCGTGGCGACACCTGCTGGCCAGTGGCCACCGCTAGTAGTGTTGTGGTTGGAAGCCGACTGACAACAGTTGTGGCTGTGGTGGAACTGGCAAGTTTCAGTAGCGTTACACTCGTTGTTATGTTATGAGTTCAAACTCGAGTAAAGTTATTTGGAGCGTGGGAAAACGTAAACCATATGGTCTTTTAATGCTGTGATGTTGCGTTCATTCGGTGTAGCGTTTAACTTACTTAAAATGTAGCGAATGGTCGGCTAGTTTGCTGCTAATGGTAAATATCACCGAGTGCCTAGCATAGCTTTAGCCTCGTATTGACCAAGCTGAACGGATAAGAAGAGTATGCCTTTAGACGTCATGTCACTCTGACAGTGACACTGTTGCGAGATGTGAGCTTGTATCTGATCGGGCAGGAAATTGGTTTTGGTCGTATCTGACAGAAAGTGCAGTCTTTGGCTTTAGCTGTCAAACCCCAGCAGTGGCTCTCACCCATCCTCAGCGCTAGCTGGGCTGGCCTTGCGAGCTAGCAACAAGCTAGCTGCAGGTTAGGCAAATCAACCAAAGTAAGTTGTTTTCATTATCAAACTATCTTTTAAATAGGTGCGTGGATGAATTTACCACACGAGCATTCTTGGAGATTATCAACTGGGTGAATGAGAACAAGTCCGCACAACCCGTTCAAGGGGTGGGCGTGTGAGGCAGATAGGTGCATAAGATATGTAACTTTTATTGTAAGCTGTAGCTGGCCAACAGGTCAGGGCCCCAATACGTTTCGCTATGTATTTTGCTCATGTATTTGTTAAGGTAAATGTCAATATATGATACAACCCCCATCGATGGGGGGTCTCAAAGCAAGCCAGTGTGCAACAGGGCAATCGCAGACATGCCTCGACCCTTGCTGGTGTTTTAAACTATGACGTCGACCTGTTGACCCATTTACATGAATATTGTTTATATTGTCAACTTGGTACTCCTCCCAAAATAATTCAGCCAAGCAGCCTTTATATGTTTCAAATATACCACAATCGTTTGGTATTGGCTGTGTGCATTTTTTTCAGATTGCCTGTCGGCTGATGAATTTACGTTTAAGCAAAGTTGTGTTTTAAATTATGAATTGCATTTTTGTTCTTCTCTCTTCTGGAACTACAGGTCTGCAAAGTGGTGATATATTGCATAGTTTTGATTGTTCTTGGTTGAAAATATTGTCCAATGACTTTGAACAGAGGCCTAATCTGTTCCACTCTTTTTTTTGCCTTCAGTCTTCCTTGGAAATATGATGTAGAGTTTTGTAGGTTGCTCAAATTTGGACCTTAGTTATGAGTTTGCGCGTGGACGCCAAGAGGAAAGCATAAATGATTTACTTGTTTTGATCGATTGAACTATTCCATTTCCTTATTTATATTTTTTATACATCCATGACTGGGGTAATGATAAGCAAAAGTATAGCAGTTAACATATAATATGATTTCAAAAATTCAATTTCCTGTTTTTCCTGTTTAAAACTATATATTTATTTACCTTTTTAACCTCTGCATTGCTGCAACACAACTTCTAATCAAAAATATTTTCAAGAATAGCACAATACAATACTACACAGGCGCATACAACAAGTTTCTTATAATTTTTAGGCACTTATTGCAGTACATTGGGTGAGTGTGTGCCATCATTCCAAATAGTAAACGTTTTGATGGAACTTTCACTCTTTTCCGATGATAGACTGATATTTGAACTAACTCATTGAGAGGGGTCCTAGTTCTGCAATTAGATTTAGTTTTTTTCGTTAGTGTGTGTGTGTGTTTGTGAACACAATGTGTCTTCTGTTCTTGTTTTATGCGAGTCTCCTTTTAGATAAGCATGGTGTGTGTGTGTGTGTGTGTGTGTGTGTGTGTGTGTGGACACAATGTGTCTTCTGTGCTTTTATGCAAACCTTTTAGTTAAGTGTTTACTGGGATATTTGTATGCATAGGCTTGCGTTCATTAACAGCACATCCCTATATGAAGCCCACTGGTGCATGATCAATCACAAGTCAACTGAGGTTTCAAGAGGCCTGGCGAGTAGACCTTAGAGTTATTTAGATTGATGCATTTTTTAAAGAGACAATGAATGTTCCCTTAAGGTCACTCAGGGTCTACCCTGGGCTCAGCAAGCTCCAGTGTTGTAATCCCGAAGATACATGAAGAACGTCCTATCATGAACCTGAAAGCCGAACGACTAGATGGCGAAATAGCCTCTCTTCCGGTCATTTAGGGTTGCGCAAAACATCTTGACAATGGTGCACCTGTATTCAGAGGGGTTGTTACTGTGAATTTTGGAAATGTCATTTGTAACACTCATCCTGTTGGCGTGGCTTGACTTGAAGGTGCTGCTGTTTGCGGATGGCCTGTATCTCAGCCATGGACACGGCCAGCCCCGTCCACCCCCCGGTCCACCTCAACGGGACGGCCCTCCGGAACAGCCAGGAGTCCGCGCCCAGCGCCGTGGCTCTCAGGCTGCACCTGTACCACAGCGGGCCGGCAGGGGAGGGAGACGGCCCCCTCACCTTCCCACCTGGCCACTACCTGGCGGAGGAGCTCTGCGTTCAGGCAGCCAAGACATGCGGTGAGAGAATCCCGCCAGGTGTTCATTATACTGTGATAGGAGACCAGATGTCCATTATGCTTTGATAGGAGATCATAGAGCAGATGTTCATGATACTCTGATAGGAGATCATAGACCAGGTGTTCATTATACTGTGATAGGCGACCAGATGTCCATTATGCTGTGATAGCAGATCATACACCAGATGTTCATGATACTGTGATAGGAGATCATAGACCAGGTGTTCATTAAAGTGTGATAGGAGATCATAGACTAGATGTCCATTATACGGTGATTGGAGACCAGGTGTTCATTATATTGTAATAGGAGGCCAGATGTTCTCTATACTGTGGTTGGAGACAAGAGGTTCATTATCCTGTGATAGGAGACCAGATAGTCACTGTACTGATCAACTTAGAAATTGTCCACTTACAGGAGCCATCATGTGATGCACAAGGAATTGTGTGCACGTTCAATCTCTCAGACAATTTGTGTGTGCAATTTAGTTGCATCTTGTGGAACGGACTTGGTAGAAATGGAACATAACCCTAATTCAAGTCTGTTCATTTGTATAATCCCATGAAAATAAGAATCGTCGTGTTGTCATTACCTTGGTTTGAGCCCTTCATATGGACGCTGCCATGTTGCATCCTATCATTTAAGAAAAATGTTTTTTTTTCTTCTCTGCCACAGTGGTAGGAAGGAGTGGGCCGCTGTGTCGGAGCGTCACAGTGAGTGATGTTGTATATGCAAGGCGGTCCACACCGAGGCCTTATGCTGTGTGTATCTAAGCAGCCTAACCCTTCTCAGATGCCTTGATCCACACACATGAGTTGATCAAGATCATCCGCGGGCCAGGAGCTCCACACATCGTCACACTCCTCACAGACATCTTGTTCAATACAGCCGTGTTTCAGAGACGCGGGGTTGTGAGGTAGTTTCCCTGTTTGATTACCAAAAGTAGACTCTTGCGCTTTCAAAGAAATTCGGTAAGCGATATACCAATGCACACATTGTCATGTTATGAAAAGCTGCCTGTGTGCACGTACCACTGTGTGCACATTGGCTCGTAGCGTCGATTGCTATCAAGACGAACGATCAACACATCTGACAGATAGTGGTAATTATAGCTCTGAATGGGGCTTACCCCCATGGACGCAGCAAGAGGACAGTGTGTGAGAAACGTAGAAGGTGGTTAACACCTCCGCCATGTGCTACACTGTGCACAGTGTCGTGACTATGATGAAGATACCAGAGTGTGGTTGGTTAAACTGATTTATTCCCAGCCTAGAAGGCTGCACAAAGTCAACCTTGGTGCAATTCAAATGAATGTCCCTTTTTTGTTTATCGCAGCTTATGTAGACACTCCCATTCAGCTCCGTGATATATAATTATTCTATTGACGTGGGGAAAAATAAGCAACTTGCCTTCCCCGTAAGAGGACCTTGTAAGCTGTGACTTAGTGTTACAATTACAGACTAAATAGCTTAAACACAATTCATGAATCCATCAGAGAACCTCATCGCTTGACACTTAGCCACTCGATGCTGTCATAGACGATTACATTGCTCTGGAAGTGCCTACTGGCACCTTACACAATCTGGGCCAGTACAGGCCACCGTATTCCTGGGAGTGGAGGGGTGAGAGGCCGTGGGGCCCGTTTCATTGAACTCTGTTATAGGATGCAATAAGCACCCTGCATCTCACCGAGGTGTGTGCATGTGTGTCTGTCTGTCTGTGTGCGTGTCTGCGTGCGTGCGTGCATGTGTGTTTTAAGTTTGCGCACAAAAGAGTAATTCTCCCAATGTCGATACTAGTCAGACATCTTAAAGGAACTGTTGAAGTATCTTTAACCTCATAGGACAGGGCTGCTCCTTCTCTAATTCTGCTCTATGTTGAACTAACTGGCTACTCTGCCCCTGTCTTGATCACCCACAGATGAACGCGGGTGATCTCCCACATAGTTGTGTCTCTGCATGGCATAACCAAAGCGTTAAGTGGCCAAGCGATTGCAGCCACGGTGCCTATTTCGAAACATGGTTCCTACAATGTGAATCAAAAGGAGGCCTTCTTGAACCTAGACTTCCTAACAGCACTCCCCGCTGCAGCTAGTCCCCCAGGCTGTGCTTGTGAGGGGAAACCATCCACAGTGGTCCTTTCATGGGCATGGATTTCACCGGGAGTCGGTGCGTTGCACATTACGTTCCCAGTTCCAACTGATGGCAAAGGCAGCCTGTATTTGTGTATGTGTTTTTTGTGACTGTATGATCCCACTGATGCACTCATGAACTTATTTGTGCAAAACGCCCTAAATAAATCCTAGTCGATAGTGAATGAAAAGCATATGCTGCCACTGATCAGCAGCTGCATGGTCTGGTCAAAGTCAATGACCTTTGTGGACTTTTTTTGGAAATTGAAAATAAGGATGTAATTGAAGAGGGAAGTACATATAGATGTGTATATATATATATATATATATATATATATATATATATATATATATATATATATCTTGTTGCAGCTGCTAGTCTTTTTATATCTGTCTAATCATTGTTTTACTGCATAATAGTTCCCTTTAAAAGCTGTTGGCGAGTTGACCGACTACACCCTGCAGCTGTAGGCCGTCACTTTAAAGTGATAGCCTACAGCTGTAGGCTCTGGTGGCACCGGGTCCATTCCACGTCACAGGGGGCGAAAAGTAGGAGTGTTTGGCATCACCCATGTCCTTTGCCAGTTCAAGTTTGTTGAACAGTTAATACATCTCTTGATGTTCGATATAGGTGTCGTTTTGTTCAAAGAATGCTAGAAAATGGTAAAATATTGTAAAATAATGTATTACACTAATATAAAATGACCTTGATTATATTCCTCATTATAGTAATAGATATGCATATGATTTGTGGACCCTGGTTGTATAAGCCTGGCTGCCCCAGTGTGTTTTTGCATGTGAAAAACGTGGACAATGTCCAGTGTGAAATGAAATCGCTGATGCTCTTTAGATCGTCTAACCGCACAGAATGAATGATCGGTGATCTCTAGAGACCAAAGACCAGGTGTTCACTATGCCGTGTTGGGAGACAGGAGCTCAGCCTTGCAAGAAGAACATATCCTTAACTCTGTAGTCAAACCCACTGTATACATCTTCTTTGAATCTTTTGAATCTATTATGTTTAAAAAGACTAATATTGGTGGACTGAGAAGTGTTTTTTTCATGCGACTGGTATTTTCTTTTTTATATGGCTCCTCTCTCCTCGGTACATATTTTTTAGCTTGTTTACTCAACGCACTCTTAACTTGGTTGATTGAGAAGCCACCGTTAACCTCTTGAGGAGTTGTGTTGGTCCGGCTGCACCTGCTCGACAGGCTCTTACTTGGCCTGGTTTCCTGCCTGTCTACCTTTATTTAGTGCTGCCATGTATAAGCAAGAAACCCACACGTTGTTGAGGTTCCCAGGGGCACATCTCCTTTGGCCATAACAGTGTAATGATGCTATTAAACAAGCCCAGTCCAAATGACATTTTGGTTCAAATGTTGTCGGCCTTTCGTTCACCTGTGTTGGAAGGGAGTGGCTTTGGGCCTCGATCTGATTCTGACAAATGTACTTTCTGTAAGTTGCTTTGGGTAAAAGCGTCTGCTAAATGTCTATATTTCCCTATGGCATTAAGTCAAAATGTAGATAGACTTTACATTGTAATTTGATTATCCATGCAAAACAAAACTTTAAACTAACAGGCTAAGAGGAAGTGTTTCACTTCATGGTTTCCCTCTCACCTTCAACCAGCCACTTTGCAGCCCAATAGAAATGTACACGTGCAGTACCACCTGTGTCCACACGCTCGTGACCGTAAACAAGTTGTCGCTGTGTCCCCGTCCCCCCCCCCAGGCGTGTCCCCGCTGTACTGCAGCCTCTTCGGTCTCTTCTGCGAGCAGGACTCCTTGTGGTTCTCCCCGAGCCACGTCTTCCAGCTGGACGCGTCGGCCTCCAAGGACATCTCCTTCAAGATAAGGTACGCCAGAGTCCCCCCTGGCCCCTCTCTGTGGTGGGTGGTGTGGTCTCTCTCTCTCTCTCTCTGTCTCTCTCTCTCTCTCTCTCTCTCTCTCTGTCTCTCTCTCTCTCTCTGTCTCTCTGTGTCTCTGTCTCTCTCTCTCTCTCTCTCTCTCTCTCTCTCTGTCGATGCGTTCCAGATGATTCCCAATACTAATTGTCCATCGGGGATGCTACCAGACACGTCTGGCTATTTCGGTTCTGAAAAAAAAAAAAAAACACAACGACGGAGTTGTTGTTCACGTCGCAGCCGCAGCTGATGTTCAGTTTCACGGTGGACTCTTCTGACATACCGTCGCAACAATCGCTCCATTAATGAGTCGCAGCCAGTCCCTGCTGTTAGCCGCCGGGTGGTGGCTCCGCTCCTTATTTTCCTGACACACCGCGACAGCCCTACGGGCGGAGGACGTGTCAGACCGCTCCGCCGCACGGAGCGGCTGTTCGTCCCGTTCCAAACGGGTTTCACAGTCACGGTTTTGGTTTGCTCTCCTCCTGCAGGTTTTACTTTCCCAGCTGGCACAGCGGCGGAGGGTCCCGGGCCTATCGCTACGGGCTGGTGAAGGGGTCCGAGAGCGCCGTGCTGGACGACTCGGTCATGGCGTACCTCTTCTCTCAGGTAAGCCCCCCCGCCGTGGCCCCGGGCTTCCATGGCTGAAGTTGTGTGTTCTCACGGAGTAACGGCTGGCAGCGGGTGGACAGAGCGGGTCGTCCACTAACCGTAGGGTCGGCGGTTCGATCCCCTTGATCCCCCCTC
>JAXIVH010000070.1:697065-777065 GCA_036785325.1 Urophycis tenuis | reverse complement strand
CAGTTCACTCACCCAAACACTGGCTGGCGGCTTTCAGCTTGAATTTCGTTTGTCCATTCCATATGATATGTGGCCACGGCTATCAGTCCATTCCAGGCTCCCATGGAGATGTGTGACATGTGTGGTCCCACACAGACTGAACCGTGCACTTGGGAGCGATGTCAGCGGGCGTTTGGACCTTTCAATGTCACACAGTGCCTGGGGAGCAGGGATGTGCATCTCAAGCGCATCCCTGCTCCTGCATTCAATACGCATCTCTGTTGATCGGCTCAGATATGACACAAAGCAGGTGTTTCAGTGCCATGCAATGCGATGCACTTGTAACTGTTCAATTTTAGGGATGCAGAATTTAAAACAATCGCATCAATAAGGTGAAGAGTGAAGTGTGTTTCTGTTTTGTGTGATTCGACCTTAAAGGTGCTCGAGGCAGTAAATTGAGAGTAATTTGCGCTGCGCGGCTAATTTCTGACCATTCAGGGCACCTCTTCTCCAATTGGTCAGATGAATCCATCTTGCTTCTCAATAACGGGTGCGTGAAAGGCCCCCCACTTCTCAATGGGAGGAGGGGAGAGAGCAGACAGGGGGGGGGGGGGGGGGGGGGGCAAAATATTCCCTCCAGCCTCTGTAATCAGGCTTTCACAGGGCTTCACCCCAGTGTGTTTAGAAGCGGTTTGGTGAGCCGCGTTCCAACAGCCTCAACGCTCCCTTAAGAGGCCAGGGGTCGCCGTTGCTGTTCTTCCCCCTCCTGGCTGACGTCACCCGTTCACCCCGAGCCCCGTCTGCCCTTAAACCCGCCAAGCGGCGCCATGACGTGTCCAACTCTGACTGCTGCCTGGCGGCCGCTAGACCATCAGCGGCCCTCGGCGGCCAGAGGAGATGCTGGCCAGCGCGCTCTTTGGGTGAATGGCTGGCCTGTATCATCGGGCACATCGCCAGGCGGCTTTCAAACACACACATGAATATACTGGCCGTGTGCCGTCATCCAAAGCGCCCCCGCATTGCGCAGTGCCAGAGCTCCTTGGGGCCGTCAGCATGAGTGGCCCCCATCGTTTGAGCTGCACAGGACCACAGATCAGTGTTTTTAATCGAAGCAGATGCTGTCCGTTATCATCCATTTTTCCTCTTGTGTTTTGTGTTTCCTTCGTCCGATGCCGTTGTTGTTGTTGCGTCCCTGCAGGAGATGCAGACCTTTTGTGACTTCCCCGAGGTGACCAACATCAGCATCACGCTGGCCAACAAGGAGGGAGGAGGGGAGAGCCGGGTGGTCACCGTCAACAAGAGCGACGGGAAGAGCCGGGTGAATGACACGCACACGCACGCACGCACACACACGCACGCACGCACGCACGCAGACACGCACGCAGACACACACGCACAGACGCGCGCACTCACGCACACACGCACGCACGCACACACACACACGCACAGATACAGACACGCACACACACACACAGACATGCACACACACACACAGACACGCACGCACACACACACACACACACACGCAGGCTGCTGGTGCCCTGGATCTCATTGGTGGGACGGTCGCCACTGCAGGAGGGATGCAGACCTGCTGTTTTGTTTTTGAGTATTAGAAATAACCTTCACATGTCGTTTGGTAACAAATGTGTTTCTGTTTTGATAATAGGTTTAATAGACTATGAGACTTATTGGACAGGAAGTCTTCCCAACCCTTAGCTCCTAATGTGGACGGCCAGGCCTAACTGAGCGTTACTGACACCATGTCAAAGAAGCGGTCTGTGAACTTGGCTCACAGCGGTTTTCTTACCACAGCACAAAAACCAACCTGGAATATTGCCTAAAAAAATGGTTGGCCTGAATTATTTTTTTAATGGTTACGATGATGGTTGAGGTCACGCTGTGTCACAATGCTGGTGTTTGACGGTTGAGAAACTGTGAGTGTCAACACATCACACTTGGCGCCTTGGCCTGCATCTCAGTGCCATTCACTGCGGCGCGTCTCACTGATAACACGCAGCACGACCTGAAGGGGACCGGGCCGCCCTGTGTTGTCTCCCTGCTGCGCGGCTCGCTCGGCACGCGGACCGCTTTACACTGAAGCTCTGCCGCTACCGAGTCAGCCTCGGAGCAAGAGTGGAGCCACAGACCCACACACCCACACAGAATACTGGCAGATACTTTTTTTTTTCCCCAATCGACCAACTGATTGGTTGAAGAGTCAACCAAGACTTTTCTTTGGTCGACCACAGCCCCATAGAATCAAGTTTAGGCTTTAGTGTAGACTGATTGGATCTTGAATTACATTCGTATCACTGGGGATCTGGATACTCATTTGTTTAGAATTATTTATCTTACTATTTCTGTTTCTCTTCCTGGTACTGTTTTGTTTTGTATTATTGACGCTTGAGTAAAGTGAACTTCAATGTAATCCTTTTTGTTGTCGTTCATCACCCTCGACAAATCCTCCGGAGGCGCTGAAAGCGATCAATAAACAGGAGGATTCATTCACAGAAAGTTGTCAAGAAGAAAGAGATGAGTTCAGTCAGTTCAGTTAGCCTACAGCGTGTGTGTGTGTGTGTGTGTGTGTGTGTGTGTGTGTTTACTGTTTACGAGCAAAGCACCATGACAAGGTGATAAGGCAATGTCACGTAGCAGCAAGCGATTTCTCATCCTTGTGGCTTTTCCCTGTCAGGACCTGGAGTTCCCCGACCTGGCGCAAGCCCTGTCCTTCGTGTCCCTGATCGACGGCTACTGCCGGCTAACCGCAGACGCACACCACTACCTCTGCAGGGAAGTGGCGCCCCCTAGGCTCCTGGAGGCCATCCACTCCCACTGCCACGGCCCCATCTCGTAAGTCCCCAGCGTGGCTGATTTTCAAAGTCCTGCTCTCTTCTGCCTTTCTGCTCTCTCTCTCTCTCGGCGCCAAGATAATCTCACCCACAGAACCTTTAATAAAGTGATTTGATATATTATTGTCAGTCGAAGGCAACGATAGTTTAACGTGACAGTGACTGAATTACTTGTTGATTTACATTGTTGTATATTCCTTGTAACCGTTGGCAGTTACTGCTTGTCTAAACTTACTGAAAGCCTGAATTATTGCAATAATACTCGGCCCTTCTTCTGTTTCAGAGTGGATTTTGCCATTAACAGGCTACACAGGGCTGGAAACAAGAGTGGAACGTATATTTTGCGACAAAGCCCCAAGGATTTCGACAAGTATTTCCTTACCTTTCCTGTAGTGGTGAGTCACCATGCATATTCTAATCTCTTTTTAAAAATGATTTTAAAGTCGGAAGAACTTTCAACGATCAGCGCGTGTGAACATCAAGCTGGGTGTCCGTCTGTCCGTCTGTCTGGTCCGTGTGTCAGATGAACGACTCGGTAGAGTACAAGCACTGCCAGATCAGCCGCTCGTGCGGCGGTGAGTTCAACCTGAGCGGGACCAAGAGGACCTTCATGGGCCTGCAGGAGCTGCTGGCCTGCTACCACAGGGAGACGGTCCGCGCTGACGGGGCCGTCTTCCACTTCAACAGGGGCTGCCCCCCCAAAGCCAAAGGTAGGTCCCCCGGCAGAGGGAGGAGGGGTGAGTCCAGAGGGAGAGGGACAGACAGAAAAATGTATTACATTATTTTTTACAATTTTAATTTAAAAAATATATTATTTGGGTAAAACCCAAAGACAAAATCACGAGGAAATGATTGTGCTATGTGTAGAAGTAGAAGATTTGCCAAAATACTTTTTCTGTCGTTTTTTTTTCCGTTTTTTCTCACGTGTCACCTTAATGCTGATTCACTTAGCGCATCAAATCAGTGGAACCCAGCCTGCCTTTTCGCAACTGAAGACGGCTGCTCTGACCCTCGGTAGTCCTGCAGGATAACAGATGGCCGCCGTTGTTGATGATGTTGTTGTTGTTGTTGTTGTTGTTGTCGTTGACAGAGAAGTCGTGCCTGCTGGTGTGCAGAAGCAACAAGGTCCTGGACGTGTCCGGCTCTCCGTCGCTGTACAGGCACAACGCCAGCCAGGTGGTGTTCCACAAGATCAAGAAGGAGGACCTGCAGTTTGTAAGGCCGCGCCCCCGGGCTCCATATTAGCCGAACCCGTGACTTGACTGTAGAAGCACGCCCCCCACCGGGGGTCCCTGTGTGTCAGACTCTCTCCACAACTCTCATTCACCTCGCCATCATCACCTCATTTGGGGGGGGGTTTTTCATACGATGAAGTAAATTCCCGACGTCACTGTCATCTGCTCCTCCATGGATCCCGGGAATGTACGATGCAAATTATAATTGAAAACGTCCAAATTCCATTTTAGGTTTAAAATGTTTTTTTTTAGATATAAAATTACTATTTAAATAAAAAATTGAATTGAATAATTAAAATTAAATTTTATACTTACATGTTCTTTTTATACTTATAATGACATTGTATATTAAAAATAAAAGTATATTCGCTCATATGTACACTTGTTAAAACGAATGACGAATGGTGACTCAACATTGGCCTGTTGCCATCCATGGCATGCGGTTCATTGAGCGCGGCTCCGAATGAGGCCACCGCACCCGGCCCGGGTCCCGCCGCCAACCCCGGGGCCGTTTGACATCCGCACGCGTCACGCTTCAGCTACCGGCTTTGTGGCGGAGCAGTCGGGGCTCCTCGGGCGCTTCTGAGACACGCATGTGATCCCAAGTCGCGCGACTTGCCGCGAAGCAGCTGACGCCAGGCATTAAGAAAGACACTCCTGTGGGAGATCTGTGGGTTTCGCTGACTGTTAACCCTTTTTTTGCGATACCGAAACCGGTGAGATTATTTCAAGAGTGAAATGTAGCGGATGTCTTTTTACGGCCGCTGTTGCGTAGTCCTCTACTTCCCTTTAGCGGCCGTCTCAGGATACTTCAGGGGCAGCAGTAGCTCAGTGTGTAGAGCAGGTGGACAGAGCGGGACCCACTAACTAGACTAGACCCACTAACCGTAGGGTCTGCGGTTCGATTTCCCTTGATCCCCCCCCCCCCTCCTCCAACTGTCCACATGTTGAACCCCACAAATGTACTGATTGTAAGTCACTTTGGACAAAAGCGTCTGCTAAATGCCCCTTTTACTTCAGGCCTTAATCCGAGCCGCCGTCTGCCTGCCTCCTACAGATGGAGAGTCTGGGCCAGGGGACCTTCACCAAGATTTTCAAGGGTG
The DNA here is from genome assembly GCA_036785325.1 of Urophycis tenuis. Taxonomy (NCBI): domain Eukaryota; kingdom Metazoa; phylum Chordata; class Actinopteri; order Gadiformes; family Phycidae; genus Urophycis; species Urophycis tenuis. Next base: position 771,899 of record JAXIVH010000070.1, on the reverse strand, counting down.
TCCGCAAGGAGCTGGGCGACTACGGCCACCTGCACCAGACGGAGGTCGTCCTGAAGGTGCTGGAGCACTCCCACAGAGAGTACTCCGAGGTCTGTAGTGGGGCCTACCTTACCCTACGTCCTCTGGGCTGCAGCAGTCCCAAGTGCCTGCACTGTAATGGAAATCATCGGGTGTTGCTGCGTGAACATGTTTGCGTTTCCACCACAGCCACTGTGGTTGTTTTAGCTCCGGGTTCACACGAGGTAAAAGCCGGTTTTGTTTTAATCTGGGCTGATTCGATGCAGATGCTCACATTAAAATAGCAATAAAACGACAACAATATTGATGCGAAGCACAAACCCTTCCTGAACATTTGGAGCAATCGGGATGTCTTGTTTGCAAAGTGTTAGAGTCTCCTATTACCGCTAGATTGCTTGTGTCCTTCGGCTGGTCTGAATTTCAGCTCAGAGAACTTTTGGGGAACTGTAGTCCTTAAGAAATGGTTAAAGTGTCCGTGAACCAAAATAAGTTTTTCTTGGGCGTTTCCAAGCGAAACTGCAGAAGTTAGCAAAGCACCATGAATAGTTTGACAACATGTTGCACAAAATTGTGTTTACCAGCGCACAGATGGCTAGCCATGGGGTTTCTGTAGCCCCCCTCGTATTTACCTCGTTATTCTGTAGGGTTAGTGGAATGTATTCATCCAAACTAAAAAATAAAAATGAAATAGATCCGGCAAGAAAGAGGAAAGCGAAGATGTGGTGCGTGCGTGTGTGTGATGTGTTTCTCCTGTCTGTGTAGTCTTTCTTCGAGGCGGCCAGCATGATGACCCAGCTGTCTCACAAACACCTGGTGCTGAACTACGGGGTGTGTGTCTGCGCCGGGGAGGACAGTGAGTATCTCTCCACCTGTCTCCAGCGTCACCTGTCTCGCACCGCCGGGGGTCTGGCCGGACTGGTTTCGAATGTGCACCCGGTTGACATAAATCTGTATTCAATTCAACTTTATTTGTGTTGCAGTTACAATTACATTCAGGGCATTTAGCAGATGCTATTGTCCAAAGCGACTTACAAAGAGTACATTGGTCGTAAGAAGGTGAAATATTGCATTGATGCCAATACAGTAAGAAAGTCACCAGAACAAGTTTGCGCATGTCATACAAATGGTGTGAGTCATTCACATGCTGCTTTACATAGAAATGTACGATAAAAACGTCACATACTGTACATAAAATACAACGTGTGCACTATCGTCATGAGTTTGTGTTAATGTGAGCATGAGTGCTCACATTAATGTCATACATGAGTTAATGTGAGCATGAGTGCTCACATTTTTTTCCACTTTTACAAGTAAAGGATGGATACATAGTATAGTCCACAGGGATGAAAAGCAAAACAGGCAGACAAACAGACAAAACAAAAATCAAACAAACAAACAAACAAACAAAAAAAAACAACAACCATCAGCTCAGATCTATATAAATAATACTTGGGGTTACAGACATGTACGGAATGAGCAGTCAAGAAAATCCCTGCAACATTATATTAGAAACACCAGGCTCTACATAGTTCAAATAGGGTTCCCAGACTTTATCAAATTGGTCTGTTTTTAAATGTAATATGCATGTAAGGTACTCTAATGGCATGAGTGCTCACATTAACAAGAAGAAGAATTCAGGAACTCGGGCACATAGACCAAAGACTGATGAAATCGGTCTTTGCGGGAAGCGCTTGTGAAAGATTGAGCTGAAGACAGATTGTCTCGAACCCACACATCACCAACCCATTTACAAAGAAAAACATCTTGTGCATACCGGCGGTCATTAAAAACGCACCGGAACAGCATGACTTGCTGACTAAAACTTCCCGTTTTTATGTACCACATTAAACTTGCGATGCGGCGAGACGGAGCTTTACTGGCCCCTTGTGGCTCAGCGGTGAATTACCCCAGAGAGGGCCGCTGAAGACCAGGGCTCTCCAGAGTCGGCATTTTGTCCTGCATTTGTGTGGGTGTACGCCCCCTTGTGTATGAGAGAATCTAGATTTGAATCTAGAATCTAGAATCTATATATAGATTCAAAAACTCCTCAGACGAAGCGACGTGCTCAACAGCCTGTTTAAATGTGCAGTTCACAAGAGGTCCCAGACGCACACACACACACACACACACACACACACACACACACACACACACACACACACGTACAGGTTTCAGGCTTGAACCGTGTCCAACAGTTGGTGAGGGTGGAGCAACTGCGGTGAACAGTTGACGTTGCTTTAGGTAACGTCGCAAATCATGTTTAATAATAGAATTGGGAGGATTGGGAAAATAAGTTTGGGCCGTTGGAACCCGATTTACCTGGTTTGGCCTCTGAACTGGACCACACGCCACACGGCTCACGTCTGTCAGAATGATGGCATTCCACGGATTCTTGGCCTTAATCCTTCACAACCCATTGTAGATTTATTTCAACGTCATCTGATCTCAACGGTTTTCTCAGCGAGTATTTCAAGCTTATAGGATTTCCCAGAGTCGGTGGCCAACTCGAAACCCCGGGAGGTGCACCTTTTGGGCTGCGGTCCCCCGGCAGTAATCCCAGCCGGCCCATCGTGGTTCTTGAACGCCGAAAGCGGGTCTCACACATGGCCCCCGCGCGACGCCGTCTCTGCATCTGAGACCGTCATTTTCAAATGAGGGCCCTTCATGACGGCGACCCCAATACAACCGCTGGCTCTGCTCAAACAAACCCTGGCGGGTTTTTTTTACGCGCGTTGACACCTTTTTGTTTTGTCGTGTGCTACGCAACATGGCTGCGGTGGCGGGCGGCCTGCTTCAGGCGCCAACCGGCCGGACGCCCTCAGCAGCCGCTGGCGGCGGTTGTGTCATAGTCATCCGTGGGAACCAAACGTTTTTTTTTTTTTTTGCTCGCTGCTTTAGCGTCGCTGAGAGCCTCGCCTTTTTTTGGGTGGGGGGGTTTTAGTGGAGCAGCCCGGATTGAATAGAGAAGTAGTGTGAATGTGTGAATGTGCCCCTGTGTGTGTGTGTGTGAGGAGCTCAGATCCACATCCATTTGGATGAAAAAGCATTTGGACCTTAATGTCCCGGGCCTCCCCTTTGGTGTCTCCTGGATAGCTTCGAACCACGAACGCAATGTTCAGAGCCCTGCAGTCACATACTCTGGAGTTTATATTTAACATGCAAAAATAGAATTATTCCACCCCCCCCACCCCACCCCACCCTCACCCCCACCCTCGGCTTTGGTTGCCTGGCAACCATATGTCCTGCCTTCCCTTTAGACACAGGCTGCAGTTTCAGTACCAAGCTGTGCTCGCCGTCGTTGAGCACATTTCTGTTGTTCTAAAAGCCTCAAACAGCATGAGTCCGCTAACGCCCGTGCTTTACGCCCGTTTGCAGATATCATGGTGCAGGAGTATGTGAAGTTTGGCTCGCTGGACACCTACCTGAAGAAGAACAAGGACTCTGTGAACATCCTGTGGAAGCTGGAGGTGGCCAAGCAGCTGGCCTGGGCCATGCACTTCCTGGTACGCCTCCCTGCTGTTGCATCACTTCCAGGGTCTGCCATTAACTACCCAGAACATTTATGGTTGTTGGTCAGGGGAAAGTAAGAAAGGTAAACACTGTGAACCGATGGATGGTCGGTATTGACTTAAGTCATTGTCATTGGCTGGTTGACCGAGGCAGGGAAACGATGAAGCCAAGTCTGAATTTCTTCACAATTTCCCACTTTATTCACTCTATGTCCCATTGGGTCCCGGTACGAATCACAAATATGCTACTCTATGTTCAATGATGACACACAGAGGCTAAACTGTTTCTGTTGTTGTCTTTTGTTTGTGTACAGGAGGAGAAAAACTTGGCCCACGGGAATGTTTGTGCCAAAAACGTTCTCCTCATCAGGGAGGAGGACAGGAGGACAGGAAACCCTCCCTTCATCAAGCTCAGTGACCCTGGCATCGGCCTGACCATCCTGCCCAAAGAGAGTGGGTCCCTGTCCGCTTCCCAAGCTCAATGTTGTTGTCGTGGCACTCGTTGACCAGCAGGCGGCGACATTTCACCTCAGCTGTTACTCTGACTTGTCCACTATTCTGTTGACAGTAGGGTTCACACCACGTAGCGGTACAGAAATAAAAAGTATACCATCCAAGTCGAAACAGCTGGGTTTATATTACTCCAGTATAGTTATCGCCGTATAAAAAGGAAAGTATAAAATGCATTTTGTCTGCATATGTGTACACTTACATGATTTGCTCACTGTGCAAATCATCCCTTTGCGAAGAAGCTATTTCAATAATACTAATAAGAAGAAGAAGAAACAATTCAACAATAACAACGGCTACCACTGCAGAGCTCCCCACACGCGCTCCTTCACATTGACACTCCACACGGAGGGGTCCTCTTGACCACCCAACAACCCCCCCGTCTGTCCCGGTCTCCTCCTAGTCCTGCTGGAGCGCATCCCCTGGGTGGCCCCCGAATGTGTGGAGGAGCCCGGCAGCCTGAGCCTGGCGGGGGACAAGTGGAGCTACGGCACCACCCTGTGGGAGATCTGCAGCGGGGGAGAGAAGCCCCTGGCCTCCCTCGACCACACCACGGTCAGCCACCCGGCACACACACACACACTCTATGATGTACCTTAGCCTGTACTTGAAAAGGCTGAAGGGGAAGTACAACAACAACAGCGTGTTGTTTTGCTCCCGCCGGCCTCACAGAGACGCATGTTCTACGTGGACCGGCTGCAGCTGCCGGCGCCCAAGTGGACCGAGCTGGCCAACCTGATAGCCAGCTGCATGGACTACGAGCCCACCTTCAGGCCCACGTTCCGGGCCGTCATCCGGGACCTGCACAGCCTCTTCACCCCCGGTCAGTGTGGTGCCGCGCGGCCGTACAGAGCCAGACAGAGGGCAATGCCTGCACATACAGAGACGGGACGGCCCTATTGGGGCAGCCGCGGCCTACTGGTTAGGGCTTCGGACTTGTAACCGGAGGGTTGCCGGTTCGATCCCCGACCAGTACGAAAGGCTGAAGTGCCCTTGAGCAAGGCACCCTCACTGCTCCCCGAGCGCCGCTGTTGGCAGCTCACTGCCTCGGGAGTAGTGTGTGTTTCACCTCACTGTGTGCCTCACCATCACTGTGTGCTGCGTGTACTCCACTAATACATGATTGGGTTAAATGCAGAGACCAAATTTCCCTCACAAATTTCCCTCTTCTTCTTCTTATTGACAGAGTCAGAAATCCAGCACCACCAACCCCCCCCCATAGCTAACCCATAACTAACTGTTGCTGTCGATGGTTTAAAGAAAAGCCACTCAGACCGTTGCCGCGGACTTGTATGTGTGCACAGTTGCCTTCGCTCGCTACAACTGTGAGGCTTACTGCAAACAATAGCTGCAACAGTGGCATCAAAATGTCTCCAAAGGTAAATGATTCAAAAAGCGAAGTAGGCGGAGTGTGGCAAGCGAATTGAAGCAGCACCAGACTGTATGTCGGCACGTCCTACCTGTCGGCCTTCGGCACCCGTGTGATCAGTAGACTTGATCGCAGGCTGCGTCACCAACCAATGAGCATTGAGCCCAAGTGAGCACTAAAGGCTGGTTTATGCTTCTGCGTAGGGATTGCGTTGTGATCACGCAATGGCCACGCCGTTGCTCGGACGCCGTCATGAGCCCGTGATACTTCTGCGGAGGGATTGCGTGGGGTTTACGTCTCGAAATGCAATTCATTGCCACACCAGTAGAGGGACCAGAATGACCATTCTGGTCATTACATACAGATTACTAGCGAGTTAAAAAAAGTTTACAGAAATTAAGGCAAAAGTTTTATATATATATGCTTCGACAACATATATATATATATATATATATATATATATATATATATGTATATGTTGTCGAATAGAAAGAAAGAATTTATCAAGGCTGTGTTTACACCGTGGCGGTGTTTACTAGTGGAAACCGGAAAAGCGATCTCCAGCCAATGTAGTTCGCGGACCAATCACAGCCAAAGCCAACGCGTTGGGACGGCGTAGAGACGGCGGCGTAGAGACGGCGTCGCCTCGACGCGCGTCTAGGATTTGGGGAGGTGCACGTCGAGGACGTAAAGGGTCCGCAAAGGGTCCGCAAAGGGTCCGCCGTGGGTCCGCCGTCCCCCCGCGTCGCGTCGACGCGGAAGTATAAACGAAGCATAACCCAGCCTTAAAGGGCTCTTAACCATGAATAGATAAAGATTGTGAGGTGTCACTCAAACACTCACAACGGCAGGAGTTAGGGGGGCTGTTCTCTGTCTATTGCAGTCTAGAATCTAGTCTAAAAACATACAGGTGACCAACGACAACAAATGACACATGCAAAAATAAGTGCCTGCTTATGTATGTGAATGCTGTATGAGTTAATGTCCTAGTCCTCCTCAGATAGACTCAGGGGGTTGAGGCAGGCGAAGGTCCATTTGACTCACTAACATGTTTGCGTCCCCAGACTACGAACTGATCGTGGAGAGTGACATCATGCCCCACAAGACGCTGAGCTCCGGTTGGGTGACCAGTGGCTTCCAGATCCAAGAGCCCGCCCAGTTTGAAGAGCGACACCTCATATTCCTACAACAGCTGGGCAAGGTAACAGAGATGTGAAGGTGTTGCCCTGGCAACATACCCGTGTGTAGCGGAGGTAACGGTCTCTCTCTCCAGAGCTACCCCATACGTCACTTCGAATGATGGTGTGTTGTCTACCATCTGAAGGCTTATGGTTGGAAAACCTTTCCATTAACCTGTTAGCTCAACCTTGGTGGCATGATGTCGAAACACACACAACAACAGAAACAGACAAAAGCCCTTTGAGCCAGACCCTCCCCCCACATTGCGCACATGGTCTCTTCCACCAGGGCAACTTTGGCAGTGTGGAGATGTGCCGGTACGACCCACTGCAGGACAACACGGGGGAGGTGGTGGCCGTGAAGAAGCTCCAGCACAGCACCGCGGAGCACATCCGGGAGTTTGAGCGTGAAATCGAGATCCTCAAGTCCCTGCAGCACGAGAACATTGTCCAGTACAAGGGGGTGTGCTACAGCGCAGGTACGATCTGGTCGCCTTTTTTTTCTTTTCTTTTTTGTCCCGAAGGAATATTGAAGGTCATTGAAGGAAACTTGTTTTTTCAGATAAGCAGTTGGGTAAACAGAAACGGCAAATTTGGACATTCCGATTTCAGTTATGACCGTTGCTTAAACACTGTCAAACTGTCAAACACTGTCATCTACTAATTGCACTGTTCATCTCAATGATGACTACTATGTATGTCCACCTACCAATTGCACTGTTCATCTCAATGATGACTACCATGTATGTATTCATCAGGTAGGTTTTCATTTTTTCATCTGACCTGATTCTAAGAGCTCGCATATAATTTTATCTTAATTTAGGTAAATCTATTTATTGTTAGTGTTTATTGTCTATACTCAGGTCTTCTGTTGCACTTCACTATCCCTTGTACTGCTGGTCACTGTGAATTTCTCCTAAGGGGGATTAATAAGGGAATAAAAAAAAAAAAAAAAAATTAAAAAAAAAAAAAAAGGCAACAAATCCCATACATGAACTCCGAGCTAATATTTAAGCAACAGGCGAGAGCAAACTACCCGGTTATACCGGAAATATCCCCGAGCCCAAAGGACAGCGCGCTGTATTTTTAACCGGGTGTCCTGTTAAACGTACATGGTGTCTCCATTGCAGTTTAAAAAAGACTTTAGATGACGCACAGAACCTCTCAATATGTAAGACCAGGCTTTGCTGTGAAGGCAAAATGAAGGCCACTCGAGGCCCTGGCAGCCTCTGTTCTCCTGTTCTCCTGTTCTTTTGCTACGCTGACGAGCAGTTGGCAATTAAATGACTGCGCTTCCATTCGTATTGTCTTGGTAAAAAAAAAAAAAAAGATTCGATTCCCACTGTCAAATGAAAAGAAACCCACACAGTATAGCCAGAGTAGCCTGTGAGACGAGTACAAATAGGTGAAATACACAATGCCACAAACTGGATTGAACAACATGTGTCTGGCGGGTTGAAACAGGGCCTGTTCTCACTCACAGCGTGACGGACAGGAAGCCTCGGGCCGTACAGACGTTTCACTGGCCGGCACATTGCACCAATTATTGTATTTATTTATTTATGTTAAACATTCAGCAAGGAATGAATGCTGAATCCTATGAGGCTGGCCGTTTCTCACAGGAGTTTTAGCTGCCCGTTCACTCGAGCTCAAGGGTTCGTCTTGCCCCGGGTTCAGGTCGGTTCAGTTCGAGTTCGCTCTTCGATGCAAGTACACAAAGGCAAACGCTTTCATCGATTCGTTAGCCTAGAGGGCACCTCAACGCGGTGCTCAGAATCCCCTCAGATGTACCTGATGTTCATTCTCCTCCCCCCCCCCCCCCCCCCCCCCCCCCCGTAGGTCGTCGAAACCTGCGTCTCATCATGGAGTATCTGCCCCACGGATCGCTGCGAGACTACCTGATCAAGAACAAGGAGAGGATAGACCACCACAAGCTGGTTCACTACACCTCGCAGATCTGCAAGGTACCCGCTTTCCTCCTGGGCCCGGCGGTGTTCTACCCCGAGCCCTACAGGGGTAGGGGTGGGCTGTGTCATGTGTCTTAATGCAAGGCGTGCTCCTAAATGCCCGTGTCTGTATTCACCTGAGCTCACTGTAAATGTGCATCTTTGCGTTGACCTGTTGGCAGAAGCATGCATCCAAGCTGCTTTTGCTTTTCAAAAGCAGTTTCAACTTTTTACTGGGCGGCAGTGGCTCAGTGGATAGAGTGGGTGTAGAGAGCGGGTCGTCCACCAACCGTATGGTCGGCGGGTTCGATCCCCTCAATTCCCCTCCTCCGACTGTCCACATGTCAAAGTGTCCCAGAGCAAGACACTGATCCCCAACCACAACTGGGCTCCCTGGGCGCTAAACATAGCAGCCCACTCACTGCTGCTATGTACCATAGAATCAAATGCAGAGAACAAATTTAATTCCCGTATCTAAAAAAAAAAATACTGAGAATGACCAAAGTTGAATCTAATCTAATTTTAGTGGTGGTCTGATGCACTGCACACTTTTTGGATCGCTTCAATCGCGAATGCAGTCGCTATGGTTTTTAGGCTGCCGTCGCGTTAGAAGTGATGATCTGACTGCTGTGATCAGCTGTGTCCTGGTTTTAAAACCCCCGGCTGTGGCTCACACAACAGCACACGTCATCGACACCTCCGCCCCGTCTCACGCAATTGCCGGGACATCGACGGCTTGGATTTACATAGCAATGGAGGTGGCAAAAAGTGTACCCTCCCAGGCGTGATATTGCCAGGCAAAAATTAACAGCACAAAGCTTCTTGGTGGAGTATACAGTGAAAGTTCCAGAGTACTTGCTCTGGATTAGCTGCAGTTACCTTGTCTCTCAACTTCACAACTCCTCCTGCCTTTCTTCCTAGCATAGAAGGCGCACAGTCGGTAGCCACACTGACAGCGGGACTCCAGTCCACCTCCAATTTGTCCGGGGCCCCCCCAAGGCTCACACACAAGTCGTTAGCTGCGCTGGTTTCTGTCATTGGCACGACTGACACAAACTCCTCAGTGACATTCAGGGAAACATCCACTCTGCGAATAAATATGGCCAATTGGGCTGCATCAGTCACATCAGTGCCCTCGTCAAGAGCAATAGAGAATGCGATGAAGGACTTGACCGTGTCTTCTTTTAGTTGACTCTTCAAATCACCAGAACGTTTTTCAACTCTCTCCGTTACCGTAGGCCTCGATAAGCTTACATTTGCAGAAGCTTGTCGCTTGTCGGGACAGACCAGCTCGGCTGTCTTTAGCATGCAGGTCTTGACCAATGCACCCTCTGAGAAAGGCTCGGATGCCTTAGCAATTTCCCAAGCAAGCGATGATGTAGCTTGCCTTCACTGCCCCTTGAAAGGAGATGAAATGTATAGGTATAACGAAATTGAGAGACTCCGCTTTCAGAAACGGTGCAGTAAAAAGTATTAAGAGTTGAAGATAAAAAATAAAGCAAACCTTTGTGTGTATCTCGACATTTGGAGATTACAGCTTGCTGTTTCTGTAGCGATGATGCTAGCTCATTTAGCTTTTGCATCCGAAGTGCCCCATGTTCGCGCCATATTTCTCGGTGTGGGTTTCACAGTGTCGTTTGATGTCGTACTCCTTTGCTACAGCCACTTGTTGAGAGCAAAACAGACAAACAGGTTTGCCTCCTGCTTCCCGAAAGAAATACTTTTCTTTCCATCTATCCTGAAAGATGCGACCTTCAGTGTCCACTTTCCTCTTTCTTGATAACATCTCGATGGCGACTGGTCTGCCGTCAGCACTACCGGTGCTGCTGCAGCTCAGGCGGGCAGCATCAACACACCAACTGATGGATACCACAGAAAATTTAATAAAAATTTAAAATATAAAAATTTGATTAAAATAAAAAATATATATATATTCTCCCCTTATCACCCGCGGGCCGGATGTGACTTACAGTCGGGCTGTAACTCCGGCATCACTGCCTTAAGTCTTACGGCTTACTTCTTGTGTTTATCTGGGTGTTTGCCTTGACCATGTCAAAAGGCATGCATGCTAGCCGGGCAGCCGTAGACCTGGAGCTGGTCCCCAGGCCCCACTGTGGCCCCACGCATTGCTCCAAGAGTTGGGTTTCAGGACCACTGGTTGTAAAGAACTGCCAAAGTCATACTGTGGGTTATGCCTACAGCCCAGGCTGCCTCACAGCCGGTCGCCCTAGAGACGGTGGCCAAGCGATGTGCAACAAGCCATTTGCTATGTTGTTGTGATCGTTTTTCCAGGGGATGGAGTACCTGTCCAACAAGAGGTACATCCACAGAGACCTGGCCACAAGGAACATCCTGGTGGAGACCGAGAACAGGGTGAAGATCGGTGACTTTGGGCTGACCAAGGTCCTGCCTCAGGACAAGGAGTACTACATGGTGAAGGAGCCTGGGGAAAGCCCCATCTTCTGGTGAGCCCTGGTCTGACCGTCCTGATTGTGACCTAACCCGTTCTGCCGGCACAATGTCAAAGGCCCAAATGATTGTCAAGTCTCCGTAACAAATTACTGTGCCATGTGTTTGTGTGTGTGTGTGTGTGTGTGTGCATGTGCGTGTGTGCGCGTCCGTGTGTGTGTGGGCGTGCGTGTCGCGCAGGTATGCGCCAGAGTCCCTGACGGAGAACAGGTTCTCAGTGGCGTCCGACGTGTGGAGTTTTGGCGTGGTGCTGTACGAGCTGTTCACGCACAGCGACAAGAACTGCAGTCCACCCGCGGTGAGGAGTCCCACATTCAGGGCCTGCGTTGTACAACCCCAATATGGACGACACACCGGCCTCTCTCTCTTTACCCCCCACACTGATGAGATCTCTCTCTGTCCTCTCCGTCTCTCACCCACTCACCCAGATGTTCATGGCCATGATGGGGAATGACAAGCAGGGTCAGCTGATCGTCTACCATCTGATTGAGCTGCTCAGGTCCGGCAGCCGGCTGCCCCAGCCCCTGGGCTGCCCCACAGAGGTGAGAGCCCGGACCGGGCCCAGGCTGCGTTCACGTGGCAACGGGCACCTTCTGCCAAGATCGCCGTGGCGACGTGGAGACACTCTGCGATCGAGTTTAATAGCGCGATCGGAAACACTGGTTTACTGTCTGAAACATTGGGCCTCACCAAACGTCCATACCCATAGTCTCTGCATGGCTGCATGCTGAGAGTGTTTCGATATTCGCACTACTATGTTTGAATGCGTAACAGGAAGCGTGGTGCTGAATACTCGCCTTGGGGTCTCATGTTGGGTACTTGTGCTGGGAGTGTTGCTGAGTGTGTTCTGGTCCCGGGTCCTAGATGCACGACATGATGCAGGAGTGCTGGGACAACGAGCCTGCCATGCGGCCCTCCTTCAAGGAGCTTGCCCTGGGTGTCGACCTCTTCAGAGACAGCAGGGGCTTCTGAGACTTCTGGTGGGCCGCTGGGGGAGGGAGAGACCGAGAGAAGATTATTTTGTCCAGGATGTTGCTGGTTCAAATCCTGGACCAGCTTTAAAAAACAAAAAACTAAAACCTTAATTGCCAAGGTGCCTTAGAGGAAGGCACGCCTGCTCCTAGAGCTATACCAGTGGCCAATGTGAGTGTGTGTGTGTGTGTGTGTGTGTGTGTGTGTGTGTGTGTGTGTGTGTGTGTGTGTGTGTGTGTGTGTGTGTGTGTGTGTGTGAATGTCAGCTAGCAGGGCTAGCTCTGCTCCCTTTCCCTAAAATAATATTAGACTAACAGCGCAGAGTTTTCTTATGTGTTAATACATATATTTGTGTACAAATGTAATTTTATTTTTGTTTTTTAAACAAAGAAATAGTACAGGTTATATTTGATCTGCTTACATGCAGTCATTGTAAATGAAGTACATACAGAGGTGATTATATACTTTTTTGTTTATTTGCTTTTAACTGTGAAGCAAGTGGTCTGCGAATTAAAAAGATTCACTGAACAAGACTTGTTATTCACGATGTGGAATCTGTTTTGAAAAATGTAACAATTGAACTTAACCACACATGTGCACGTATACAGGCTTGCATGTGCAGATATCTACCAGAGGTCTGTGGAGGCCCCAAGCAAAAATTCCCAGGGGGCCCTACCGACCGGTGTCCATCACCATTATGTAAGGCTATAAGAATACCGCGCATGTCTGTCGTTTTCTGTTATTTAAAGTGCGGCTTCTTTTAACTCCGATCCGCTGTTTATAGCATACGTGTGCAGATGTGGTGTTTGTACAACAGGACAGGAGCACACAAAATCACGTCATCCATCATTCAATCTCGGATTAAATTCTCCCTTGTTCAACGAGCGAGCGGCAAGCGCGCTGAGAGCAGGCAGCGGGGGGCCCCCCCAGCGGCTCGGGGGGCTCCAAGCATTTGCCTGCCTTGCCTGTTGGCAAGCTGCACCTCTGTGTCTACCATGAAAAGGGGCCCTGTTCACTTTCACCGGCCCGTGCGTGGGCCGGTTGACAACTAGCGGTTTTTCATTCGTCATTTATAGCATTTTCATAAATCTGATCACGTTATACATTGTTGGAAAGGAGAGAGCCCCCTGATTCGATCGAAACATTCTATGATCACAGAAACACAGCAGGAGCAAATACAGCTCATGTGCAAGGTGTGCACAAATACGAGGTACTTTTTCATGCAAAGTGGAACAAATAAGCAGAGGCGTGCCTGAAATCTGAAGCGCAGGCCCTACAGCCAATAGAAGGCCGCTTCTGATGCGTTACAGGAAGGTGGTGGGCAGAGGGAGAGGGCCTGCTCGCGGCAACAGAGAGAGAGGTCCAGAGAGTTTTTTTTCTCGGTTTTCTGGTGCACACTCATATTATGCACATATTAGTTATTTGTACAAACTCTATTTGCATTAGAGTTATTTGGTTTGTGTGATATTGTTGAAATTAACACACAAAAAACATAAAACTATATAAAAATACTATAAAACTATAAACTATAAAAAATAATATTGGAATCCAAATGGCCATTTGGAATTCCGCCTGGGTATTACACTATAAAAAACACTGCTGGATACCAATATGTTGTTGTTTTTCCATGTGCTTTGTATTTGTAACCTGTAAGGCCTGTGGCCCCATTGAGTTTTCAGGCTAGAATACCCACAGCCACAGGGACACTCAAAAAACATTTTTTTAGGTGAGGATAGAATTTACATTTGCTCTGTGGCTAAACTGGTAAATGGAGTAGTCCTAGGGGTTCAAGAACAGTAACCATTTCAGTTTGGGTATGTCATTTAATTTTCTTATTTTATTTCTTATTACTTATTTCATTTTTTTCAAAAAGGAGGGAGGGGGGCAACTGGATCCTGTCACAATCCGGACAGGACACATTAAAACCATTTGCATAAAAAAACGATGGAATTTACATTTGAATTAAAATGAGCACCGGGTGCTCTGTGGTGACTGAGGACTAAATTGGGGTTTTCACATGCAACTACTTTCACTTGAGAGTCGTTAGAGGTCTCCATGCGTGGATACATGAACGTGTTTTGGAGTTGACCTACTGATGGGCGCTGGGGGCGGGGGCGCGCAGCGCGTGTGGCACTTAAGTGGAAAACGAGTGTCAGAAGTCACCACGGTGAAGCCATGAAGAAGGTCATGCACAATCTACGGAAGCCTTAGGAGAAGAGAGGAGCTCAATGGGTATTCGACATGCTTGAAAAATTTATTATACAAGCAAAAGCATGTTTATGGGACCGTGCGTCGTACAAGTAGTCACTCTACAGTGGTCCCAAGACCGGGGACAAAAGTAACGACGAGATGCAGCGCGAAGGAGGACCCCCGGACGGTGGGTACGGCTGGGTGGTGGTCGCGTCCACCTTCATCGTCTCGGGCCTCACCACCGCGGTCGTGAAGAACCTCGGCCTCTTCTTCCTGGAGATTCAGCGTCACTTCGGAGTGCTCAACAGCACCGCGTCCTTGGTCACCTCCACGACAATAGCCACGTTTCATTTGGCAGGTAAATGAGTTGTCGTTGAGAAGACTTGTGAAGAAGAAGACTTGTGAAGAATAAGAATTGAAAAAAAAACTGAATGTGAAATAGTAATTTCTTCAACCTCTCCCAGCCCCGGTGGCGACTGCCTTGAGCCACCTGTTCTCCCACAGAGTCGTTATTATGGTGGGAGGTGTGCTGACTACCTCGGCTATGGTGCTGGCCTCTCTGGACCTCAGCCTGCCGTGGATGTACATCAGTCTGGGCATCCTGCAAGGTAAGACCTCCGTCCCATCAGATCTCGTGGAAATGGGGGACTCGTGCAAGTGCCTTTCTTTGGTTTTGACTGTATGTCTCTTTTGCTCAAAGAAGTGCGTAGTATCTGGTATCAGTGGGCACTAGGCATGCTGGTGTCCAGCCTCTTAGAAGGGGGGCGGGGGCTGGCATCGGTCCACAACACTAACTTTATGGAACGGCACGCACAGCGAATGTATGAATCACAATAACTTTTTATCTGCATTAGCGGCAGCCAAGCCAGATCAATTAGTCATTCAATTACCAATCTCAAATCTGATGACAAAAACTAGGACAAAAACAATGTGTATGTTACAAAAAAAAAAACTATTCTAGCATTAGGAATATATGCCAACGGTACATACTAATCTAGAGTGATTCAAACCAGCCAAATTATATTCGAAACAGATACGGAACAATGCCAGCAGCAGCGGTTGGCTTGATCAGCCAGATCAGTGTGGTCTGTATGGTTTTGAAATGTGTTCGGGAGCCCCCAGCTAACCCGCTCTCTGTCCCTCTCTGGATGGCTCTCGCTTCATCTCTCCCTCCATCGCTCCGTCTTTCTCGTCCTCTCCATCCGCCAAGGAACCGGCATTGGCCTGACCTGGGTGCCCAGCAACAGCATGGTGAGTCACTACTTCCAGCGCTGGCGGGCGGTGGCCTACGCCCTGGCCAGCTCCGGGGAGTGCGTCTTCGCCGCCTTCCTCAGCCCGCTCATGCAGTGGCTCATCGACGCCTACGGCTGGCAGGGCGCCTTGCTCCTCATCGGCGGCCTCCAGTTCCACCTGTGTGTCTGCGGCGCCCTCGTGAGGCCCCTGCCGGCCGCCGGCGTCCGCAGCGGCGAGCGTCCGCCGGCGAAGCCCTCACGGCAGCTCTTCCACTGGGAGCTGCTCCGCAGGCCGGAGCTGGTGCTCTACACCCTGTTCGGGGTGACGTCGGCGGCGGGTTTCTTCATCCCGCCCATCTTCCTGGTGCCGCACGCCGGCGGCCTGGGCGTCGACCCCTACCGCGTGGCCTCGGTGCTGTCGGTGCTGGCGGCGGCGGACCTGGTGGGCCGGCTGGTCGGCGGCTGGCTGGTGCACCGGGGCCGCGCCCGGAACCTGCAGCTGCTGACGGCGGGCACCGGCGCCCTGGGGGTCGTGGTGACGCTGCTGCCCCTGGGGGCGCGGGGCTACTGGGCGGCGCTGGCCTTCTGGTCGCTGTACGGCTTCCTGTTCGGCCTGGTGGTGGCGCTGCACGTCACCGCCATCGTGGACGTGGTGGGCGGGCTGGAGCGCTTCGACAGCGGCCTGGGGCTCTACCTGTTGTTCCGCACCGCCGGGGGCTTCCTGGGCCTGCCTGCCGCTGGTGAGGAGAGGAGAGGGGGGTGGGGTCAGTGATGACTGAGTTTCAAGTTTACTGTCACATACGCGATAACAACGTACATCATCACCGGCAGTGAACCCGCCGTGATTCTTGTAGTCCGGGTCAACTCAACTTTACATAATGAAATAAAATAAAGTAAAATGTCAAATAAGTAGCAGTAGTACAATTAGAAGTAAGTAAGGTCGATGAATGGATAATAGTAGTAGATAATAGAGTGAGTTGGTGGGCTCGTTAATCAGCCTGTGTGTGTTCTCTGTATCAACCCTGGCTCACTGCTGTTTCCTCCTCCTCCTCCTCCTGCTCCTCCTGAAGGCTGGTTGGTGGACCAGATGAAGGACTACAGCGCTGCCTTCTTCCTCTCGGGCTTCTGCTTCCTCTGCTCCACTGTGTTTGTGTTCGCCGTCGACCTTCTCGTCCAGAGGAAACTCGGCGTGCGTGGGAAGGAGGTAGCCTCCGTCACCTGAGTCCGGCTGATGGGGTGGCGCGGGAGGTAGCCTCGGTCACCTGAGTCCAGCTGGCAGGGCGGCAAGGGAGGTAGCCTCGGTCACCTGAGTCCAGCTGGCAGGGCGGCAAGGGAGGTAGCCTCGGTCACCTGATCCGGCTGGCAGCGCGGGAGGTAGCCTCGGTCACCTGAGTCCGGCTGGCGGGGCGGCGCGGAAGGTAGCCTCGATCACCTGAGTCCGGCTGGCGGGGCGGCGCGGGAGGTAGCCTCGGTCACCTGAGTCCGGCTGGCGGGGCGGCGTGGGAGTAGCCTCGGTCACCTGAGCTCCGCCGCACTCGTTGAGCTGAGCCCGCTCTTGTAGAACAAGAAGCGGTTCTTAAAATTTGTCAATTCTTTTTTTATTCATTTTTTTTAATGAAATGTATGAACCCTAAGCACATTTTTTTTATGAAGAATATGGGAGACTCACAAAGCTAAAGACTCAAAACGACAGAACCAGCGGAACAAGTCTGCAAAATCACATTGCTGCCGTTGTGCTGCAGGTTGAACTGAACTGTCTGAGCAAAAGTGTACATGTGAGCTTCCACAGTCCGCTCATTATGCTGAATATTTGAGATTTTTGGATAAATGTTTTAAATACAAATTGTGCTCATCTAATTGTTTTATTTAAAACAGTTCAGCTGCTGAAGAATTATTTTTGTGGTCCATGTTTTCCTCAACTTTGACCGTGTAGTCAGGTTCAGCTTCAAGTTTGTCGTCACATACTAGATAACAACGTACATCATTACCAGCAGTGAATGTACTATTTGTATCTATATATCTGCATAGATACTCCTTATGTTTATTTATTTATTTATTTTTATTTATTTTTATCTATAGAATTTCACTGCTGGTAATGAAGTACATTGTTATCTAGCATGTGACAAACTTGAAACTTGAAATTCTTGCAGCCCGGGTGAACTCAACTTTGCTTGATCAAATAAAATAGAATAAAATAAGACAGAATACAATAAAACATTTAAAAAGTATATCTACATATAGATCATATCAAAACAGATAAGTAGCAGAAGTAGCAGTGAAGACCAATGACTTTGGGCTGATCAAGGTCCTGCCTCAGGACAAGGAGTACTACATGGTGAAGGAGCCTGGGGAAAGCCCCATCTTCTGGTGAGCCCTGGTCTGACCGTTCTGCCGGCACAATGTCAAAGGCCAAATGATGTGTGTGTGTGTGTGTGTGTGTGTGTGTGTGTGTGTGTGTGTGTGTGTGTGTGTGTGTGTGTGTGTGTGTGTGTGTGTGTGTGTGTGTGTGTGTGTGTGTGTGTGTGTGTGTGTGTGTGTGTGTGTGTGTGTGTGTGTGTGTGTGTGTGCGTGTGCGTGCAAGTATTATCAGCAGTTCTGTAGCCTGATGGCTTGTGGGTAGAAACTGTCTCTGCACCTGCTTGTTCTGGTCTGGATGCTTGTGTGCCGTCTGACGGTAGGAGTGTGAAGAGTCTGTGGCTAGGAGGGCTGTGGTCCGAGAGGATCCGCTGGGCCTTCCTCCTGCAGCGCTGGCTGTAGAGGTCCTGGATGGTTGGCAGCACAGTCCAGGTGATGCACTGGGCCGCCCTAACCACCCTCTGCAGAGCTTTGTGGTCGAGGGCGGTGCAGCTGCCTTACCAGGCCGTGATGCTGCCAGCCAGGATACTCTCGATGGTACACCTGCAGAAGTTGGTGAGTATCCTGGAGTCCAGACCGAACCTCCTCAGTCGCCGGAGGAAGAAGAGCCGCCGCCTCGCTGCCTTCAGGACCACACTTGTGTGGTGTGACCAGCTCAGATCCTCGCTGAGGAATCTGAAGTGGCTGACCCTCTCCAGCGCCTCTGGCTCTGTGAGAGGCGTTTTTGGAGCAGTGTATGAGAGATCAATTAATAAAAAAAATGCCGATCTCTAAACGTATGTGTTGGCGATAAAAGATTAAAGGAAAATGTTAAGGCTATTTTGAAGGCAAATATGTTCAAGATGGAGTTTTTGGCATCGATTAAAAACATCACCTACTTCTACTTATCTGGCTGGGGCTGTTTTTCCTCAGGGTCTGCTCCCTGATGGGGCTTTACATTTGGAACAGCAGAAAGAGTTGTTGAGATTATGGATGCAATTGGAGTTCGAATTGGAAACGGTACGACAACAAGCAGATTTTGATAATAGTCAGGGAGCCAAAGTCTCAAAAGTGGGTTGAACCTGACATCATCTGTCATACTTTTTATTTGTGTTTTTTCTTTTTTTTTCTGAAGTTTGACCATAAGAAACAATAATTGTAGGGTCTGCTCTGCCGGAAATATTGCAAAAAAAAAAATGTGGCCATTTTAGTGTATTCACCCTATATTTGTATTTTTCCGTCAACTCCTCAGTGATAGGCTGTCAATAAATGCATTCCAGATGCACAGAACACGTGCTGACATCATCCACTGACAAAATAACTTTTGAAACACATTTCTACATGATTTTGCATCAATTTAATGCAAAAAAAAAGGCGTTTTCTCACTTTTTTCCAATACTTTCATGTTTACTTCATTGGCATTCCATTATTCCCCCAAGTTATGACATCAGCCAATATGCCATTCTTTTCACCAAACAGTATACTCATTCCACAGAAAAAAATATAAAAATCCAACCAAAATCAATGGATCTGTGATGATTTCACTACTAGTTGGCGATCAACAGGCTTTGAACCTCAATAGAATTTTAGGCTACTCTCAAAATTCCGAAAGACATCATGGGCTTTGTATTAAATGTCAACATAACCCTGTTCTCTCAATGGAAATGTGTCACACAAGAAATATAATACAGCAAAATGAGTTTCACTATGTTATTGCCTCAGATGACAACTATTACAACTTTGATGGAACAAAATAATTTAAAATATCTTAATTAACTAGGTCCTCAGGTGCCTCACCACCTGACGAGACAGCATTCAAGACCGGCAGGATGGGTTACACAGCAGCGCAAAAAAAGATGACACCCCCCCCCTCTCTCTCACACACACACACACACACACGGCACACTTGCGTGTCCCTGTCTTCAAGCACAAGTTCAAGCCTTGAACTTGATCTTTTGGGGTCCCCGGTGCAGAGACATGCAATGCCACACTTCACATTGGCTCTTGCTCAGGAGAATCCTCGGGCACACATGCTTTTCTTGCAGCGGCAGTGTTTGCTGTGTTTCTATTCAGAAGGTTTTACCTCTTTCAGCATCATGGTTACCACCAATTTGCCATTGACAAGTTTTCCCCCAAAATCAGTGGCAGCTGGGTAGGTTGGCTGACCCATGTGTGCCCGCTTACACACAGCCAACTGATGCAGGGCTCGGCGAAGGTGTAATAGGAAGGTCTCTTCAGTTGCTGGAAGGCAACGCATGTTTCCTTTGATGCTCACAAAGAGATGGGCTCACAGTGCATCTAGAGTACCACCAAAGTCACTCCTGTCAAAGAGTGACACCATGTGCTGGGGTGAAGGGATGTAAGATCTGAAGCTGCAACATCATACTTCCCCGCCAGAGCTTCTGTGATGGCATGAACAGGAAGAACAGTAGGAAGATATCCATCGTCTTCACCCACATTTCCTGCAGCCCATCCATGTGTGTGATGTAGTACATGCACATCATGAGCACATCTGTGTCTGTCGCAACCACTATAGCCCAATTGTGGTGCAGAATAACTTGTGTGACATGACAAGGAGTGAAGATTCGGCTCGGAGCAGAAGTTCATGTGATATTTTGAGTAGTTGCGTTTGGTGTTTAATGAGAAAGAGGTTGAAATATGTTTCACTTTGAACGCGTTGCAGATGCGAGGGGCTGGGCTGATCAGACCGCACAGTGTTGACTGCTGTGCGTGTTGAGGGGGTGCACTCAAGAGGCTTTGTCCACGTTGTCTGCAGGTGACAGTAAGCAGTCTTCACAATATGCCTGCCTACCTGACGGAACTGTGTTGCCAACACACACAGGGGAAGCGCCCTCTACCGGTGCGCACAGGCTTGATATGTTTTAGCAGGTTTACGTCACGCAGTTGTTTATGTTTTTGACGTTCAGGTGTGGCAATAACATAGTTTTGCTCTGACAGTTGTTTCACTACAGTATATGGCCCCAAGATTTTGCCTGGAATGGTGAACTGACAATAGGCAACAGAGCCTAAACTTGATCACCCGGATTTAAATTAGGCTCAGCTCGCCGATCATATTGGCGTTTCATTTTCGCCTGTGCAGAAGACAATTTCTCCTTTGCCAACTCTGTAGCAGAGTAAAGTCGCTGCCTGAAACTATTGACATAGTCAATCAAATTTTTAGGTGGCTCCACCCCTTTCCAGTCATTTTGCAGAGCAGCTAATGGCCCCCGCACGAGCGCGCACCACTGTTGGCTGGCTACTGAGACACTGGAGTTTTCCTCGACCGCAGTTACCATGATTCTTTCAGAAATTGACGAGTCTCCACTAGCCATCTCCGCTTCCCTGTAATTAATTATGGACAGTTGTAGCACGAATGCTTGCTGATGGACGTATTTGATTGATTTGATAAATTGTCCTATCACGTTAAGATTAAAAATATGGATACAATGCCATTGGTCTGGGCGCACAGAGGTGCGTACAAGAAGGGGCCTTTTCACGCGCCAATGAAAAGCTCCCTCTGCTTGTAAGAGAGCAAAAAGGTTGCTGGCTCTCATAAGGCGAGTTTCAGATGAGGCATGCGGCTTCGTTTGCCATGCTTCAGAATGCATTCTGGGATGAAAACGTCAGAAATACCTGTGATACACTTCCGATGCGACGAGTCACCTGGCTTTCAAAACTCGCGTGGTTTCAGGAAAACAACTTCCGCCTGCTTTTCTGGGCATGTTTTCTCGAGCAAGTGCGGACATAAGACACTCCCCTCAACATCCAGACGGGAATTTGACGTGATTATGACGAGTTCCGCTGGATCTTCTCAATTCTCGTTGCAACAAATGCGCAAATGCAAGCGATCTGAAACTCGCCTATAGACTCCAGTGTTATCGGCACCCTTGACCTGGAGGAGGGCTTTATATCGAATGACAAATAGCAAGCCGAGCTTAAAGAATTGACGTTCGGACGCATTGATGACTCATGAACAAGTCCCGGGACCGCCCTCACCGTCTCCCCCATCCCCACTGACGAGGGGAGTGTCTTATGTCCGCACTTGCTCGAGAGAACATGGCCAGAAAAGCAGGCGGAAGTTGTTTTCCTGAAAACACGCGAGTTTTGAAAGCCAGGTGAATCGTCGCATCGGAAGTTCATCAGAGGTATTTCTGACGTTTTCATCCCAGAATGCATTCTGAAGCATGGCAAACGAAGCCGCATGCCTCATCTGAAACTCGCCTAATGTCATGGTCTCTTTGCACTCAATCCCTCCACCGCCCTTGATTTTTACTGTAGGCATTACAATAATGCAGAATTTTACATCTTGTATAACTTTTAACCATTTTTATTTATCTTTTTAGTTTTTTTTTCTGGCAATAAAACTGTTTCTGATTTCTGATTTTGATGAACTAATGCACTACTGCACGCTATAACACTGAAAAAAACTTTAAAACACTTGCTACCTCAACTTACTTTTTAATCTACAAGGCCTTTCAACATCGTGTTGCTTGTCGTTTGCATTGTCTATTGGATTCCTCGTAGGTGCAAACCTACTTGGTAATAAGCTTCTGAGTTCTGATTTAAATGGTTGCTGGCAGTGGCAGGTACGGTCTATCACATCATTACACAAGGAAAAACGCAATGTATTTTTGTTGATTTCTTTCGTATTTGTTATGGTTGATTGATTCATGGTTGAACTTGGTAGATACGAGTCAATACTTCACGGAGGGGCGGCGCCCTAGCGCCCTCTATTGACCCACCGCTGCTGGTACTGGTAGGCCGACTCTTCACCGTCAGTGATGCAGCCGATGATGCTGGTGTCATCAGCAAACTTAATGACGGTGTTGGAGCTGTGTGTGGTCGTGCAGTCGTGTGTAAACAGGGAGTACAGCAGCGGGCTGAGGGCACATCCCTGGGGGGTACCAGTGCTGAGGATCAGTGGGGAGGAGGTGGCATAGCTGATCCTCTCAGCCTGTGGCCTGCTTCTCGGGAAGTCCAGGATCCAGCAGATTTGCAGATCTCGGAGCATTCTACATTTCGGTGTCTCTGTACTCTTACTCTGCACAATGACAATAAAGTTGAATCTACTCTGAATCTAATCTAATCATCCGTGGACCTATTTGGCTTGTAGGCAAACTGGAGTGGATCTAATGTGGTGGGCAGGGAGGATTTAATGTGAGCTTTGACCAACCACTCAAAGAACTTCATGGCAACAGAGGTGAGTGCTTGGGGGGTGGGGGGGGGGGGGGGTCGTCATTTAGGCAGCTCACGTTCGGATTCTTTGAGACCAGGATGATGGTGGTCTTCTCAAAACACGTGGGGTCTACAGACTGAGGCAGGGAAAGGTTGAAGATATCTGTGAAGACATCTGCCAGTTCATAGGCTCATGCTTTGAGAGCACGGCCTGGGATATTGTCTGGAGATATCTTGAGTGTGCAGCTGTCCTGTTCCACCAAGACCTCTGGCTTGTTGTGCACCTCAAAGCGGCCGTAGAAGGCGCTCTGCTCCTCTGGAAGAGAAGCGGTGACCTCCCCCATAAGGTAGCCCTTTCCCTTATAGTCTGTGATGGTCTTAAGCCCACTCCACATGTGCCTGGCATTGGAGCCACTGTACCAGGACACCAAATTTTTCCTGTGTTGTCCCTTGGCTTGGCTTTTATAGATTTTCTGAGCACATAGTCGTGTTTTATCCCACGCCCATTTTATTAAGTCAGTATCTGGTATGATGTGGATTTTGCAGAGAATGGGAAAAAAGATATTTGTATTTTTTTGTAGATATGGATGCATGTTGAGGTCAAGAGCTACTTGGTGTCCCACATTGGACCGATCCCTAACTAGCTCTGGATCAGTAGACTTGAAGCCCCCTTTTGTCACTTGCACCTCAACAGTAGGTACTGAGATATGAATGGTATCCCTTTATCTGACCGAGCGCCCTTATTGTAATCCAGGATGCAAGGGTGGGACTCTTTTTCAGCTTCAGCAGCCACATATCAGTTACTTAATTAGAAGAGCCAAATAAGAGTTTATATAATTTCTTTTAAATATTTTTGGGGTGATTTGATCGACAACTCATTGGCAAATAATAATTTTGTGTAATTTTGTGTAAGAAGGGGGCGGGATATCTATGAATTTGATTGAATATAATTAACCCTTTGGCGGGTTACTTGGAAAGGAGTTGTGAGCTACTAGTAGTTGGCGAGCCACGTGTTGGTGTTGGAGACCCTACTCTAGATGCTAGCAGGAGGCTCCTCCCCCTTAGACCTTCAGCATGAGGCTTCTTGCCCTCTATACATATAGCAGGAGGCTTCTCTAGAACATGGCTGCCCAGACCTTTTTGAAGTGGGGCCAACAGATTAAGTCTCAGGAGCCCCCCACTCACTGTTGACACTACTCAATACTAGAACTACAGTCTCCGCTAAAAGTTCCTAATCAACAAAACACTGCGCATCTCTAACAATATTAGTGTTCCTCCTTCTCCATACCAAATTGTTTCCAATCAAGTCAACTATCCCAACTCATTAGGCCCAGTGATTATGATTGACTTGCACCTTGTTTCCAACCAATCAGTGAGTGAAGAATGTGATTGGATGTAAATATAACAGCTGACTCAATTCTCTCTTCAGTGGAGTTGTAGTTGTTGAGTCAGGCTCACAATTTTGTGAGTGTAGTGTGCCACAGCAAACATGGCTTTTCTAATAAGGTAATGTGTTTCTCTAGGGGTACTTAATTCAGGTTATCGTATGGGACACATTGAAACTGTGGCTATTTATCTTGCAGGGTACTGCATTTGACTGTACTTCTTACTGTGGGGTTTCAAGTACATGGTGAGTTTGATGTTAAATATACATTTTAAGAAGCAGGTATTTCATATCCTAACAAATATTCATAACAGCTTATGGGACCGTGTTTGCTGAGCCGGAGACGCCTAGCTACAAGCCCCTGCTGCAGCCTCCTAGCTACAAGCCCCTGCTGCAGCCTCCTAGCTACAAGCCCCTGCTGCACCCTTCCAGCTACAGGCAGCAGCCTCCCAGCTACAAACCCCAGCAGCAGCCTCCTAGCCACGGGCCCCTGCTGCAGCCTCCTAGCTACAAGCCCCTGCTGCAGCCTCCTAGCTACAAGCCCCTGCTGCAGCCTCCTAGCTACAAGCCCCTGCTGCAGCCTCCTAGCTACAAGCCCCTGCTGCACCCTTCCAGCTACAAACCCCAGCAGCAGCCTCCTAGCCACAGGCCCCAGTGGCAGCAGCAGCCTCCTAGCCACGGGCCCCAGTGGCAGCAGCAGCCTCCTAGCCACGGGCCCCAGTGGCAGCAGCAGCCTCCTAGCCACGGGCCCCAGTGGCAGCAGCAGCCTCCTAGCCACGGGCCCCAGTGGCAGCAGCAGCCTCCTAGCCACGGGCCCCAGTGGCAGCAGCAGCCTCCTAGCCACGGGCCCCAGTGGCAGCAGCAGCCTCCTAGCCACGGGCCCCAGTGGCAGCAGCAGCCTCCTAGCCACGGGCCCCAGTGGCAGCAGCAGCCTCCTAGCCACGGGCCCCAGTGGCAGCAGCAGCCTCTTAGCCACGGGCCCCAGAGGCAGCAGCAGCCTCTTAGCCACGGGCCCCAGAGGCAGCAGCAGCCTCTTAGCCACGGGCCCCAGAGGCAGCAGCAGCCTCTTAGCCACAAGCCCCAGAGGCAGCAGCAGCCTCTTAGCCACAAGCCCCAGAGGCAGCAGCAGCCTCCTAGCTACAAGCACCAGCAGCCTCCTAGCTACAAGCCCCACCAGCAGCCTTGGAGCTCCAAGCAGTAACATCCGCTCTTGCTTTTACCACTGTAAAACGGGTTCTACCCCACAATGGGTAAGTTTGCTTGAAACTGCTTCAAATTTATGAAATGGTCAATTAATGCAAATGTGGTTCATTCCCTGACCAGTTTGTAATTTCCTACAGGTTGATCTCAGGAGTTCCTCTAATGACATGATGGTTCATGAGTC
Organism: Urophycis tenuis; assembly: GCA_036785325.1. NCBI lineage: Eukaryota > Metazoa > Chordata > Actinopteri > Gadiformes > Phycidae > Urophycis > Urophycis tenuis. The sequence goes on along the minus strand of JAXIVH010000070.1, from coordinate 746,229 downwards.
TTCACTTCATCTGTCAATGGCAAAATAAAAAAAATATCAGTAAATTGTAGTTGTTGGTCTTTTCAGAGATGTGGATACTCTTGAGTAAAAGTTTTGAATTGCTCCAACGGGGCCTACTTTGCTTCCAACTGACAAACTCAATGTTGCAGTTATTTTACAACTGTCCACCGGCATGTCAAATGAAGTCAATGCATTGTTAAAGGGTCACATCAGTAAATGCAGGAAATACGTTTTGAAATTAAAACTGGGAATTGTTACAAGGGGTTATTGTCAGGGCTGTAATGATGTAGAGAACAAAAGGAGTTATATTCGGGTATGAAATCCGCAAAGAGACAAGGCTATCTGGATCAGCACAGCGAGTGCCATAGTCTTATTTCTTCAGGACCGTTGGCTATAACGAGCACAATGCGGCCGGGCAGGCCGTGTGGGTGGGGGGGAATTGATTAGCGCCAAGCAAACGCCCCTTGTCTCCACTCATTCATTTGTTTTGTTTTTTGTTTTGTTTTTCAGTTCAGATCATCTGAACTGATTGGGAAATTGGAACATGACTAAGAATGAGCGCATTGCAGTGGATGTTTTGATCCTCACTGCGCCCCGTAGAGTAACTAGGAAGAGAGTGGGGAAAAAGATTTTTTTTTTTTTTGTAGATATGCATGTTGAGGTCAAGAGCAACTTGGTGTCCCACATTGGACCGATCCCTAACTAGCTCTGGATCAGTAGACTTGATGCCCCCTTTTGTCACTTGCACCTCAACAGTAGGTACTGAGATATGAATAGTATCCCTTTATCTGACCGAGCGCCCTTATTGTAATCCAGGATGCAAGGGTGGGACTCTTTTTCAGCTTCAGCAGCCACATATCAGTTACTTAATTAGAAGAGCCAAATAAGAGTTTATATCATTTCTTTTAAATGTTTTTGGGGTGATTTGATCGACAACTCATTGGCAAATAATAATTTTGTGTAATTTTGTGTAAGAAGGGGGCGGGATATCTATGAATTTGATTGAATATAATTAACCCTTTGGCGGGCTACTTGGAAAGGAGTTGTGAGCTACTAGTAGCTGGCGAGCGACGTGTTGGTGTTGGAGACCCTACTCTAGATGCTAGCAGGAGGCTCCTCCCCCTCTAAAAATCCAGCAGGAGGCTCCTCCCCCTTAGACCTTCAGCATGAGGCTTCTCGCCCTCTATACATATAGCAGGAGGCTTCTCTAGAACATGGCTGCCCAGACCTTGTTGAAAAGGGGCCAAGAGATTACGTCTCAGGAGCCCCCCACTCACAGTTGACACTACTCAATACTAGGAACTACAGTCTCCGCTAATAGTTCCTAATCAACCGAACACTGCGCATCTCTAACAAGAGTTCCTCCCTCTCCATACCAAATTGTTTCCAATCAAGTCAACTATCCCAACTCATTAGGCCCAGTGATTATGATTGACTTGCACCTTGTTTCCAACGAATCAGTGAGTGAAGAATGTGTTCGGATGTAAATATAACAATTGACTCAAGTCTCTCTTCAGTGGAGTTGTAGTTGTTGAGTCAGGCTCACAATTGTGTGAGTGTAGTGTGCCACAGCAAACATGGCTTTTCTAATAAGGTAATGTGTTTCTCTAGGGGTACTTAATTCAGGTTATCGTATGGGACACATTGAAACTGTGGCTATTTATCTTGCAGGGTACTGCATTTGACTGTACTTCTTACTGTGGGGTTTCAAGTACATGGTGAGTTTGATTTTAAATATACATTTTAAGAAGCAGGTATTTCATATCCTAACAAATATTCATAACAGCTTATGGGACCGTGTTTGCTGAGCCGGAGACGCCTAGCTACAAGCCCCTGCTGCAGCCCCCTAGCTATAAGCCCCTGCTGCAGCCTCCTAGCTACAAGCCCCTGCTGCACCCTTCCAGCTACAGGCAGCAGCCTCCCAGCTACAAACCCCAGCAGCAGCCTCCTAGCCACGGGCCCCTGCTGCAGCCTCCTAGCTACAAGCCCCTGCTGCAGCCTCCTAGCTACAAGCCCCTGCTGCACCCTTCCAGCTACAGGCAGCAGCCTCCCAGCTACAAACCCCAGCAGCAGCCTCCTAGCCACGGGCCCCGGTGGCAGCAGCAGCCTCCTAGCCACGGGCCCCGGTGGCAGCAGCAGCCTCCTAGCCACGGGCCCCGGTGGCAGCAGCAGCCTCCTAGCCACGGGCCCCGGTGGCAGCAGCAGCCTCCTAGCCACGGGCCCCGGTGGCAGCAGCAGCCTCCTAGCCACAAGCCCCAGTGGCAGCAGCAGCCTCCTAGCCACAAGCCCCAGTGGCAGCAGCAGCCTCCTAGCTACAGGCAGCAGCCTCCTAGCTACATGCTCCAGCCGCAGCAGCAGCCTCCTATCTACAAGCCCCACCAGCAGCCTTGGAGCTCCAAGCAGTAACATCCGCTCTTGCTTTTACCACTGTAAAACGGGTTCTACCCCACAATGGGTAAGTTTGCTTGAAACTGCTTCAAATTTATGAAATGGTCAATTAATGCAAATGTGGTTCATTCCCTGACCAGTTTGTAATTTCCTACAGGTTGATCTCAGGAGTTCCTCTAATGACATGATGGTTCATGAGTCTTCACTTCATCTGTCAATGGCAAAATAAAAAAAATATCAGTAAATTGTAGTTGTTGGTCTTTTCAGAGATGTGGATACTCTTGAGTAAAAGTTTTGAATTGCTCCAAAGGGGCCTACTTTGCTTCCAACTGACAAACTCAATGTTGCAGTTATTTTACAACTGTCCACCGGCATGTCAAATGAAGTCAATGCATTGTTAAAGGGTCAGACATCAGTAAATGCAGGAAATACGTTTTGAAATTAAAACTGGGAATTGTTACAAGGGGTTATTGTCAGGGCTGTAATGATGTAGAGAACAAAAGGAGTTATATTCGGGTATGAAATCCGCAAAGAGACAAGGCTATCTGGATCAGCACAGCGAGTGCCATAGTCTTATTTCTTCAGGACCGTTGGCTATAACGAGCACAATGCGGCCGGGCAGGCCGTGTGGGTGGGGGGGAATTGATTAGCGCCAAGCAAACGCCCCTTGTCTCCACTCATTCATTTGTTTTGTTTTTTGTTTTGTTTTTCAGTTCAGATCATCTGAACTGATTGGGAAATTGGAACATGACTAAGAATGAGCGCATTGCAGTGGATGTTTTGATCCTCACTGCGCCCCGTAGAGTAACTAGGAAGAGAGTGGGGAAAAAGATATATATATTTTTTTTTTTTGTAGATATGCATGTTGAGGTCAAGAGCAACTTGGTGTCCCACATTGGACCGATCCCTAACTAGCTCTGGATCAGTAGACTTGATGCCCCCTTTTGTCACTTGCACCTCAACAGTAGGTACTGAGATATGAATAGTATCCCTTTATCTGACCGAGCGCCCTTATTGTAATCCAGGATGCAAGGGTGGGACTCTTTTTCAGCTTCAGCAGCCACATATCAGTTACTTAATTAGAAGAGCCAAATAAGAGTTTATATCATTTCTTTTAAATGTTTTTGGGGTGATTTGATCGACAACTCATTGGCAAATAATAATTTTGTGTAATTTTGTGTAAGAAGGGGGCGGGATATCTATGAATTTGATTGAATATAATTAACCCTTTGGCGGGCTACTTGGAAAGGAGTTGTGAGCTACTAGTAGCTGGCGAGCGACGTGTTGGTGTTGGAGACCCTACTCTAGATGCTAGCAGGAGGCTCCTCCCCCTCTAAAAATCCAGCAGGAGGCTCCTCCCCCTTAGACCTTCAGCATGAGGCTTCTCGCCCTCTATACATATAGCAGGAGGCTTCTCTAGAACATGGCTGCCCAGACCTTGTTGAAAAGGGGCCAAGAGATTACGTCTCAGGAGCCCCCCACTCACAGTTGACACTACTCAATACTAGGAACTACAGTCTCCGCTAATAGTTCCTAATCAACCGAACACTGCGCATCTCTAACAAGAGTTCCTCCCTCTCCATACCAAATTGTTTCCAATCAAGTCAACTATCCCAACTCATTAGGCCCAGTGATTATGATTGACTTGCACCTTGTTTCCAACGAATCAGTGAGTGAAGAATGTGTTCGGATGTAAATATAACAATTGACTCAAGTCTCTCTTCAGTGGAGTTGTAGTTGTTGAGTCAGGCTCACAATTGTGTGAGTGTAGTGTGCCACAGCAAACATGGCTTTTCTAATAAGTTAATGTGTTTCTCTAGGGGTACTTAATTCAGGTTATCGTATGGGACACATTGAAACTGTGGCTATTTATCTTGCAGGGTACTGCATCTGACTGTACTTCTTACTGTGGGGTTTCAAGTACATGGTGAGTGTGATGTTAAATATACATTTTAAGAAGCAGGTATTTCATATGCTATTTAACAACATAGCATAACATGCATAACAGCTTATGGGAACGTATTTGCTGAGCCGGAGACGCCTAGCTACAAGCCGCTGCAACAGCCTCCTAGCTACAAGCCGCAGCAGCAGCCTCCCAGCTACAGGCAGCAGCCTCCCAGGTACAGGCAGCAGCCTCCTAGCTACAAGCCCCAGCAGCAGCCTCCTAGCTACAGGCCCCAGTGGCAGCAGCAGCCTCCTAGCTACAAGCCCCAGCAGCAGCCTCCTAGCTACAAGCCCCAGCAGCAGCCTCCTAGCTACAAGCCCCAGCAGCAGCCTCCTAGCTACAGGCCCCAGTGGCAGCAGCCTCCTAGCTACAAGCCCCAGCAGCAGCCTCCTAGCTACAAGCCCCAGCAGCAGCCTCCTAGCTACAAGCCCCAGCAGCAGCCTCCTAGCTACAAGCCCCAGCAGCAGCCTCCTAGCTACAAGCCCCAGCAGCAGCCTCCTAGCTACAAGCCCCAGCAGCAGCCTCCTAGGTACAAGCCCCAGCGGCAGCAGCAGCCTCCTAGCTACAAGCCCCAGCGGCAGCAGCAGCCTCCTAGCTACAAGCCCCAGCGGCAGCAGCAGCCTCCTAGCTACAAGCCCCAGCGGCAGCAGCAGCCTCCTAGCTACAAGCCCCAGCGGCAGCAGCAGCCTCCTAGCTACAAGCCCCAGCGGCAGCAGCAGCCTCCTAGCTACAAGCCCCAGCGGCAGCAGCAGCCTCCTAGCTACAAGCCCCAGCGGCAGCAGCAGCCTCCTAGCGACAAGCCCCAGCTGCAGCAGCAGCCTCTTAGCGACATGCCCCAGCTGCAGCAGCAGCCTCTTAGCTACATGCCCCAGCTGCAGCAGCAGCCCGCTAGCTACATGCCCCAGCTGCAGCAGCAGCCCGCTAGCTACATGCTCCAGCCGCAGCAGCAGCCTCCTATCTACAAGCCCCACCAGCAGCCTTGGAGCTCCAAGCAGTAACATCCGCTCTTGCTTTTACCACTGTAAAACGGGTTCTACCCCACAATGGGTAAGTTTGCTTGAAACTGCTTCAAATTTATGAAATGGTCAATTAATGCAAATGTGGTTCATTCCCTGACCAGTTTGTAATTTCCTACAGGTTGATCTCAGGAGTTCCTCTAATGACATGTAGTCTTCATTTCGTCTGTCCATTGCGAAATAAATAAAAAATCAGTAAATTGTAGGTTTTATTGGCTTGTCTGCATGTCACTTTTCAGAGATGTGGGTACTCTTGAGTAAAAGTTCTGAATTGCTCCAATGGGGCCTACTTTGCTTCCAACTGACAAACTCAATGTTACAGTTCCAAATGGTTATTAGGTGGGTCAACTTTAAAAAAATTGATTCAATTTTTTTTATTGATTCTGGTACAATTGGACATGCTAAATAACATACTAAAAATCTGACCTTAGGGAAGGGGGTCATTTTCAAGATGGCTGCCAAGAGGTTGGAATGGCTACATTTCAATTACTATTCAGCCCAGATTGGTAAATTTGAGGTCAAATGATGGTCAAAACAAACAAGAAAATGTTTTTAAATGTTAACATTAAAATATTAGGGATTATCTGTCTTTTTCAGCCCCATTACAGGTGTATATTAAAATCGATGTGTTAATTAATGTAGCGCCAATGCTTATGTCCCATTTCCATGGCACAGAGGAAGATGGGGCACGTTTTAATTGGTGTTATATTTCCTCTACAGGTCATAGGCTTTTAGAAAATATATACATTTGGGTGTTTTATTTGTTTTCCCTGGACAGTACAGGCCCAAATGTTTCAGCTTTATACTAGATTCAACTGTACAGAATAGAGGACTATGTGTTCTGCATGGATAGAGGAATATGGGACATGTCTTAAATTGTGTTATATCTCATCTAGAGGGTATATGCTGTTAGAAAATATATAGCTTATGGTGTTCATTTTGTTTTCCCTGGGCAGCACAGGCCCAAATGTATCAGCTTTACACTAGATTTGTCTATACAGAATAGAGGACTATGTGTTCTGCATGGATGGGGGAAGATGGGAAATGTCTTCAATGTTATATCTCATCTAGAGGGTATATGCTTTGAGAAAATATATGGTTTAGGGTGTTTATTCTGTATTACTTTAGTGTGATATATATGATTCAGTGCCCTGAAAAATCTGATTTTACACCAAAAACACTTTTCTAGGCTGAAAACTGCTTCATTATAGCCAGAACTAACTTCCGGTAGCCATGTTGGACGCCATCTTGAAAATTACCCCTTTCCTGTGGTCAGATTTTACTAGATTGTTTATATGTTATTAAGTACATCTAAAGGTATCATACTCAGTTGAAAAACCTTTTGTATAATTTTTTTTGAGGTTGGGTGATTTTTTTTCTCCATATATTGACCCGCCTAATTTTACAATTGTCCACCGGCATGTCGAATAAAGCCAATGCATCATTAAAGGGTCGGACATCAGTTAATGCAGGAAATAAGTTTTGGAATTAAAACGGACAATTGTTACAAAGGGGGGGTTGATTAGAGCCGAGACAACGCCCCTGCTTTCCACTCATTACTTTGTAAATATATATAAATATATTTTAAAGTTCAGATCATCTGAACTGATTGGGAAGAATGAGCGCATTGCAGTGGATGTTTTGATCCTCACTACGCCCCGTAGAGTAACTAGGAAGTGATGTGGTTACTATGAAACACAGGAAGAAAGGCGGTTGTTTATTTACTGTAGCTAATGAGCGTGTGTAACTTCTACATAATCAAGGTATGACCTTAGACGGGTAAGGATATGTAATTATATCAAAATTGCTTATAGCTAACCGTGGTTTGTCTTATGTAACCACTAACACTAACATTTGGGGTTTTTTTGTAACGTGTCCGTGTTTCTTATTTAAAAGTCGTCTTGTAAATAAATGAAAATTCGAAATCTGTCGACAACAATGTGCTAATCTGTGTGATGCGCTTTCCCCCAATATACCTAGTGAGTATATTCAGTGACAAATGGCTCTACCAACCCTGTGTGCCCACGCACCCAGCCGTGCCCGTGTTCTGGAGAGACAGATGGCTCGGCAGCGGGAACAGGAGGCCCGTTTGCGCCAACAGTGGGAGCTGCACTCTCAGTACTTTAAAGAGCAGAATGTCCACGGCCGCAAACAGGCAGCGTGGAGCTCTCGTCAGTCCTACCAACAGAGGTAACATAGACCTTCAACATGTGCTGCACAAACAAGATATTGTGTACCGTCAGGCAATTCTGGCATCCGTGCGTCAGCACAGGGGCGTAGCAAGGATATCTGGACGCCCCTGAAATTAATCCTTTCTGCCCTACGATTTTCAATTGTTATCAAGCCCTGCATTGTCTTATCAATGAGCATAGGATGAATATGTGTATCATGACGTACATTGTGCAATTATTTACTGTATTTATACATCGCTACATAGCCATCACTAAACACATTGAAGTTAAAACCTGGACATCCAAATGTAATCTAATGCTCCAATCCTAAACGCCCCCCCCCCCCCCCCCCCAAACCAAGCATGTCTGCGTACCACCGAGAGCGAGAGAAGGAGGCCCGTCGGCTACGCCTGGAGGAGCGGCGCCGGCGTCTGGCGGCCATGCTGGAAGAAGAGCGCACCGGCCTGGAGGAGGAGCTGAAGGGGCTGGAGCCCGACAGGAGCTCCCGGCTGGCTCAGCTGGTGCAGAGGACGGACGCGCTCCGCTCTGCCAGGGAGGACCGGCGGAGGAAGGTAGCGTACTGCGGCGCTCTCAAATCAGGTGGACGCGGTAAATTGAGGCCATTTCCGTCTGGCCTCTTGAAGTTAAAAGCCCCCCCCCCCTTTTTCCCAAAGATTGAAACCTGATATGATAGGAGACACCTTTCATGTTGGATCTAATGAGATCTACATTTCCCAGCTACATTAAAAACCCCAGTGAACCCAATGGCTGAACTGCAATCTTTAAGAAAGGAAATGACGTGAACAAACTGTGCATGCTATGCCTACTTGCTGTCTTGTTTTAATTGTTGCAAATCATATGTATGTCTATATGTATATATGTAAATATATATGTAAATATTGCCCCTGTAGCTTGCCCAGGAGCTTCTGAAGGAGACGTGGAGGAAGAACAACCCAGAGCTGAGAAAGGTGCGAAAAATGTCAAACTCTATATCCACGTTGCCACGACACGACTCTCCACATTAATAGGTGTCCATGATCTGTCCACAGGTGGAGTCTGAGTTACATAAAGACCATGTGGTCAGACGCTGGCAGGAGCAGTTGGGTGAGAAGGAAGAGGTTTGTATTTCAAACGGGAGTTATATTTTTGCAGCTACCTTCTCAGTAGCTCAGTCTGTCTCTGATACATGACGCCTAACCTTTACAGTTGTGCGTCATGTATCAGCAAGTACTGAAGAGTTCCCCGGCACTGTTCTTTACATGCTGCGTTCTACGTTCTACATAGTCCTTTTTTCAGACAGCCTGGAAGGCTTTAATTCAGGAGACATACGAGTGCAGCTGAGAGCAATCAAAGCGTACAATCAAAATGGATGTTGCTACAAAGAGAACGATAGAACTACGTAGATAGCTAAACCTAGATAGAGAACCCAGTCAAAAAAACAAAACAAATTGAGAGTCTGCAGAGTACCCTTATGAGTCAGAAATACAAGATTGTTATTTTTTATTCAATAAATTATTTTAGGAGCTGTTGGTAAGATGTAAGAGCTATTATTTGAATGTAATTTGTTAGAAATGGCGTGAAATGCCCAATTACTGATTCAACTGCGCTGTGAGAAAATCAGTTTCAAGTTGCAAGTTGACTGCGCCTGCCTCAGTTTCAGCCAATTTAGATTTGCGACTGCTCTCGGTACATTGCTAACCAATAAGGGCGTCCCTCTACTAATTGACAGGCAAGGTGGGTTTCCGAACCAATCACAGTGGTGCTAAATGCAATCCCTGCAAATGGCGGGAAGAGCAGTGGGGAGCAAAGGAGCAGAATCTTGCTCTCTTCTGCTCTTTTCTGCTCTCTCTTAACAATGCTTCAATCTCACCTACAGCCCCTGTTGAAGCACATGGTCACTCACTGACGGGCTACCATACTTTAAGATAACCAATTAAACCGACCGATGACGCAAACTAACTACGATGACGTCGACTGAAGTTGAGAAGTGAGTTCAGTTCTCCCAGCGAGAAGGTGAATGAAGCGTTACTCTCTGTCCCCCCCCCCCCCCCCCCCCCCCCCTGCCTCTCTTCAGCGGGAGCAGGAGGAGCAGGAGGAGAAGAAGCGCTACGCTAACCAGTACGAGGAGAGCCGGCTCCTGGCCCTGGAGAGGATCAAGCAGGAGGAGCAGAGGAGAAAGGAGGAGCAGCACAAGAGGGCAGCAGAGCTTCGTCAACAGATGGAGGAGCTGAAGCTGCGGCAGGCTGAGGTACAGACCCCCCCCCCCCACACCCACACCCAGCCTCCACCTTCACTGTGTTGAGAGGGGTGTTGTCAGGGGTGTGTATGAAGCTAGTGTTCAGTGTGTTCTGGGTTGTTATATTAGAGGTGTTTATATAAAGTTAATGTTCAGTGTGTTCTGGGTTATATTAGAGGTGTGTATATAAAGTTATTGTTCAGTGTGTTATGGGTTTTTATATAAGAGGTGTTTATATAAAGTTAATGTTCAGTGTGTTATGGGTTGTCATGTTAGAGGTGTGTATATAAAGTTAATGTTCAGTGTGTTATGGGTTGTTATATTAGAGGTGTTTATATAAAGTTAATGTTCAGTGTGTTATGGGTTGTTATATTAGAGGTGTGTATATAAAGTTAATGTTCAGTGTGTTATGGGTTGTTATATTAGAGGTGTGTATATAAAGTTAATGTTCAGTGTGTTATGGGTTGTTATATTAGAGGTGTGTATATAAAGTTATTGTTCAGTGTGTTCTGGGTTGTTATATTAGAGGTGTGTATATAAAGTTAATGTTCAGTGTGTTCTGGGTTGTTATATTAGAGGTGTGTATATAAAGTTAATGTTCAGTGTGTTCTGGGTTGTTATATTAGAGGTGTGTGTATTTAAAGTTAATGTTCAGTGTGTTATGGGTTGTTATATTAGAGGTGTTTATATAAAGTTAATGTTCAGTGTGTTCTGGGTTGTTATATTAGAGGTGTGTATATAAAGTTAATGTTCAGTGTGTTATGGGTTGCTATATTAGAGGTGTGTATATAAAGTTAATGTTCAGTGTGTTCTGGGTTGTTATATTAGAGGTGTGTATATAAAGTTAATGTTCAGTGTGTTCTGGGTTGTTATATTAGAGGTGTGTATATAAAGTTAATGTTCAGTGTGTTATGGGTTGTTATATTAGAGGTGTGTATATAAAGTTCATGTTCAGTGTGTTCTGGGTTGTTATATTAGAGGTGTGTATATAAAGTTAATGTTCAGTGTGTTCTGGGTTGTTATATTAGAGGTGTGTATATAAAGTTAATGTTCAGTGTGTTCTGGGTTGTTATATTAGAGGTGTGTGTATTTAAAGTTAATGTTCAGTGTGTTATGGGTTGTTATATTAGAGGTGTTTATATAAAGTTAATGTTCAGTGTGTTCTGGGTTGTTATATTAGAGGTGTGTATATAAAGTTAATGTTCAGTGTGTTATGGGTTGCTATATTAGAGGTGTGTATATAAAGTTAATGTTCAGTGTGTTCTGGGTTGTTATATTAGAGGTGTGTATATAAAGTTAATGTTCAGTGTGTTCTGGGTTGTTATATTAGAGGTGTGTATATAAAGTTAATGTTCAGTGTGTTATGGGTTGTTATATTAGAGGTGTGTATATAAAGTTCATGTTCAGTGTGTTCTGGGTTGTTATATTAGAGGTGTGTATATAAAGTTAATGTTCAGTGTGTTCTGGGTTGTTATATTAGAGGTGTGTATATAAAGTTAATGTTCAGTGTGTTCTGGGTTGTTATATTAGAGGTGTGTATATAAAGTTAATGTTCAGTGTGTTCTGGGTTGTTATATTAGAGGTGTGTATATAAAGTTAATGTTCAGTGTGTTCTGGGTTGTTATATTAGAGGTGTGTATATAAAGTTAATGTTCAGTGTGTTCTGGGTTGTTATATTAGAGGTGTGTATATAAAGTTAATGTTCAGTGTGTTCTGGGTTGTTATATTAGAGGTGTGTATATAAAGTTAATGTTCAGTGTGTTCTGGGTTGTTATATTAGAGGTGTGTGTATATAAAGTTAATGTTCAGTGTGTTCTGGGTTGTTATATTAGAGGTGTGTATATAAAGTTAATGTTCAGTGTGTTCTGGGTTGTTATATTAGAGGTGTGTATATAAAGTTAATGTTCAGTGTGTTCTGGGTTGTTATATTAGAGGTGTGTGTATATAAAGTGTGCATGTGCCATGTGTTCCAGGCCGTTCGGCTGCAGCAGGAACAGGACGCCCTGCTGGCCCAGCAGGGGGCGCTGGAGGGACTGGAGGAGGACAGGAGGAGAGCAGAAGAGAAGAGGAAGAAATCTGAGATGGGGTGAGACCAGGCAGAGGACCACAACCCCTTTCACTCTATCCTTGTGGCCGTGTTTGGCCTCCGTCCCCCATGGCGTGCCCGACACCCTGATGTGGATTCACTCCCTTGGCCGGAAAACCGGTTCCGGCTGCCGCTTCCCTTGGTTGGTGCAGTGGGTCAGCGGGTACAGCCGTTTTGGGGGGTCCAGGAAGCGAGGGGCGTCATGGCTGTGGAACGGGTGCTGGGATGGTGAGGGTTCCCTGTTTGAGGGAGCGCTTTGTGTTCATCACGTCGTCACGTTTCTCCTCAGGCGTTTTCTGGTTCGTCAGTACCGAGCCCAGCTGAAGCGGAGGGCCCAGCAAGTCCAGGAGGAGCTGGTGAGTTCATGCTGTCATGCAGGAATACAGCTGGTGTTCACCCATTAACATAATGTCATACTGTAAGACTGTGGTTAAAACCCGGCATCATACGTGTGTGTGTGTGTGTGTGTGTGTGTGTGTGTGTGTGTGTGTGTGTGTGTGTGTGTGTGTGTGTGTGTGTGTGTGTGTGTGTGTGTGTGTGTGTGTGTGTGTGTGTGTGTGTGTGTGTGTGTGTGTGTGTGTGTGTGTGTGTGTGTGTGTGCGCGTGCAGGAGGCTGATCGCAAGATCCTGGCAGCGCTGCTGGAAGGAGAGCAGGAGGACAGGAAGTTGGAGAGCGCACGGCGGGAACGAGCGGCGGCCGACGCGGCGTGGATGAAGAGCGTCATCGAGGAGCAGCTCCAGCTGGAGCGGGAGAGAGAGGCCCAGTTCACCCTCCTGTACAGGTTAGTTACATGTTACATTATGTACAGGTCAGTTACATGTTACATTATGTACAGGTCAGTTACATATCACATTATGTACAGGTCAGTTACATGTTACATTATGTACAGGTCAGTTACATGTTACATTATGTACAGGTCAGTTACATATCACATTATGTACAGGTCAGTTACATGTTACATTATGTACAGGTCAGTTACATGTTACATTATGTACAGGTCAGTTACATGTTACATTATGTACAGGTCAGTTACATGTTACATTATGTACAGGTCAGTTACATATCACATTATGTACAGGTCAGTTACATGTTACATTATGTACAGGTCAGTTACATATCACATTATGTATGTACAGGTCAGTTACATGTTACATTATGTACGGGTCAGTTACATGTTACATTATATACAGGTCAGTTACATGTTACATTATGTACAGGTCAGTTACATATTACATTATATACAGGTCAGCTACATATTGCAGTTAGGATTACATTATCTACAGGTTAGTTACATATGACATGTATGACTACATTATACACAGGTTAATGACATGTTAGTTAGCTTACAATGTCTACTGGTTAGCTACATAGTTAGTAAGCCCTGTCTTCCTTGCAGAGAAGAAGCCCAGAGCGTTTGGGAAAAACGTGAGTCAGAGTGGGAGAAGGAGAGGAAAGCACGGGAGCGGCTGATGCGCGAGGTGAACTTATTCATATCGTATACGTTGTATAGGTTCATAAAAACGAGTCAGGAAACGTAACCCGTGAAGGTTTGCTCGCTCGCTAAACCGCCTCTGATTCCTGATTGGCTGTCGCCAGGTCCTGGAAGAGCGGCGTCAGCAGATCGAGGCGAAGATGCGCGGGAACCGCGAGGAGCAGGAGGAGTCGCTGCGGAGGAGGGAGGAGCTGCTGCAGGTGCTGGAGGCGGAGCGGGAGGCCCTGCGGCAGGAGAAGGAGCACCAGGAGGAGCAGAGGACGGCGCGCGTGCAGGAGCTCGACGCGCAGGTAGAACACGCCCAGGGTGCCGATAGACTTGCTGTTGGAGCAAGCCCACTCGGGGCAGACCACAGTAATATCAGATGCCGAACTCGTACAAAAGCACGTGTATTGCGTGCTCCCGTAAATAAACAACATGGAGACACTGGCAGAGAAAGAACTGATCACCTTACTACTGTTAAGACGGCGGCAGAAAAGAAAGCATCGCACGATCGCCCCCGGCGTTGTTTGTCAATATTGCATCTTGCTGTCACTGTTTTTTTTTCCGCACGATCGCCCAGAAGTTTCTTGTCAGTATTGCATCTTGCAGACGCGTCGTTTTCCCTTGCGACCGACGCACCAAACGGTCACAGAATACGCATGGCAGCCATGATCCGTAGACCTATACGTTGTCTGCAGCAAGTCAATTCTGGCCCTAACCTGCTAGCATTCGCAAGCGCGCTCCCGCGGCGGCTTGTTGTATTAAAGGAACACACACGCACGCACGCACACACAGACACAGACACACACGCATGCGTCAGCGATGCTGTTCTGCCATTGGGTTCGGTTAACTAGCTCCTGTCCCGTCATGTGATGGTGGCAGCCAGGTTTACATGGATTCATGCGTCTACATTACTAGTACATGTGTTGTGTATCGACATGTATTTTTATTTGAATTTTGATGTTTCATTCTGCTGCTGGCCTGTACTTGCTGCGGTGGCACCCGAATAAAGGTGTGTGCGTGTGCGTGTGTCCGCCAGGTGGAGGAACAACACCGATGCCAGTTGGAGGAAGAGCGCCGTAGAGGGGAGGAGGAAAAGGATGAGAGGGAGGCTCTTCGCGTTCAGGATGACGAGTTGAGGCAGGAGACGGAGCGGATGAGCAGGCTGGGCTTCCAGGAAAAGGTACGCGGCCTCAGCACCATCTGAGACGGGAAGCCGCAGTGACAGCTGCCACCACAGATGGCGCTGTTTCTTTGTTTGTTTTTTTTAAACTACTCTCGCTTGACAATGTTTTTTTTCCCCCTCTTTGTTTTAGATTCACAGCAGACCTCGAGTTGCGTGGACATGAAGAGTCGGGGCAAGACTGACGCCCATGCGTGACAGAAATGTAGATTTGCTTTTGCCAAGATTTTCTCAGGTTCGAGTTCTAGAAAACCACTTATGGTCGCCAGCGTTTCTAGTTTGTGTTGCAAGCAGGACATTAACACAAGTAGACAGTTACACATCCAGTAAATCAAAACCAATAGCCGTTTTAAATTAAATTATAAATTATGTTTATTTAGAAAATATTTTCCTCTATGCAGTGCGTTAGCTGCATTAAATACATCTCTGGACCAAAGCACAGAGAAGGTCTTTTTCTTCGTCACATTTACAATTTAAACAACCCCCATTTTGTCGTTGAAGTTGTTTTTTTTAATATATATATCCCACAAAGTTGCACATTAAATACAAACCTGTTAGTCACAGAACACGACACACTTAAAATGATTTCCAAATATGTCGATGCAAAAACCAACACTGCGATGACACACAAGACCAACAACATTACAGTGCAGTGTCAAAAAAAACAAACAAGCTAGCTGAAGAACATTGTTGTCGCTGGCAAACGACAAACTATGGCTCCCTTTAGTGTGTGTGTCACTGGCAAGCACCTGAAACATACTACGAACACGTGGACATAGCTGGCCTGACCGCACTGCAGACGCTGTTCAGACGTGTGTGTGTGTGTGGGGGGGGGGGGGGGGGGGGGTGCAGTTTGTTGCATTGACCTTGGGCCCGTCAAAGGCTTCCTGACGCTTGACAGCAGAATTGTTTCGTTTACACTGGAACTTTCTCAAAGGGCTTTGAGGAGCAATGCGAAAGTGGATTCATTGGCCTTCCCGGTATTCCATGTTGGCTTTGTTTTGTTAGGTTGTTTTTTTTAGTTGGGAACAATCCACGTGAACACTGTGTGACCAAGTATGTACATTATGTTGATTATTGATTATTCATTAAATGTTATTTGGAAAAAAAAAAGTATAAAATGTGCATTCAGATTCCTGTATCACGGTTTCTTGAGCGTAGTTGGATGGCTGCTGTAAACAAACACCTTTACCTAAACTAAAGGAAGGTTGCCTTTACCACCTGAGGAGAGCAACTTGTTTTTGTGTTTTTTTTTCAAAGCACTACACATGGAAGTAAAAGTGGTTGACCTCTGGCTTATCGACATTCAGACTTTTTCCAAATTTGGCTTTAAATGTGAATCTACGGTTGATTCGCAATCTTAAAATTGTTAAAAAAAAAAACAATAAAAAAAAAACATGCATATACCACCAAAGGAATCCGTAAAAAAAAAAAAAAATATTTCACATTTTTTTTCAAAAATACATTAAAAAGTGAGCCGCCGCTCCCAGCCTCGGAGGTGCTGAGGAGGAGCAAGGAGGCGGTAGTGGCCTGTCCTCCTCCCTAGACGTTGTTCTCCTTGGTAGTGATGGTGACCAGCTGCTTGGCCGCCTTGGCGATGTCATAGGCACACTGGATGACCTGCTGGGTGACCAGCTGCATGTCCTGCCCTGGGGGACCCCCGCCGTCCGCGGGGGGGCCGGCCTTGCGACACTCCCCCTGCAGCCGGTAGGCGCTGGAGGTCAGCAGGCGCAGCGGACCCCTCACCGTCTCCGAGCGGGGCTTCTGAGCAGGGGGGGAGGAAGGGAAGGAACCCCAATCAACCAGGAGGTATAAGGCCACATCTACAAATAGCTGGGTATTTAGAGAAACTAATATTTCTCCCCCCCCCCCCCCCCCTCCGTTTTCGATAATAACATTGTGCACACATCGTTTTCAAAAAAGTTGTCATTTACATCAACCCGCATAAATAGCCAAACAAACTACACATAGGGCACTCACATGATGTTAAGCATTTTCTGGCGAATAATGTGACGTTTGAGAACCTAAACCCCTGTTTCTCCCAGTTGACACGGCAACTCATAACCAGCGTTTTCAGAAATCTCCACTTTGGCTGGAGTTTTTAGAAATAGTCGTTTTCTGTGATGAAAACTGGGTTTTCGTGTAAATGAGAGGCCAAACCGCAGGGAAATATCTGTGTCTTCCCTTCATGTAAACGAGGCCTAAGAGTTCAATTAAAAGTTGACTCTAGGGCTCTGGCTTCTTGTCTCAATGACTTGAATGTTTTATATATTGAGTTTTTGTTTTACGACCAAATTTCCCCCTCGAGAATGAATAAAGTACCTATTTATAATGTTCTTCCCATTTCTTAATTTTCCATTTTGTTCACGCCATTGATAGAAATTATGAGTGGCAATAATTATACCCCTCATAAGAATTTGCACATCTCACATCTCATAATAGCAAAAAGGCAACAAAAACCCTCCATTTTACCTTGGGGAACAGGGCGGCCATTTCAGTTACAGCCACATGTATTCTTTCTGAGCAGGGTACGAAGCTGCACGGAGAAGAGGGGCATCAATTACACGTTCTTGACAATCTATTTTCTTTGTGTTCATACCTTCATACAGAGTTATCTTGTTAATTGTGCCAAAACACCAGACCAAACAAGCAGCAGTTAAATACAAACACTTCTACCACTGAGAACGCCCCATGCACACGAGATGAGCTACACCTGTAGGCCATCAGAGCTCCTTCACACAGTCAAATGTATTGGGGTTTTTGTAGTGTTGCTGAGTATTATGGGCTGCTAAACAATACCCAGAAGTGCACTCTTCAGCAATCTCTGCCAATGAGCCAAGCATGTCAAATGTGCAATTATAAGCATCAGAGTAAAAACAAACCAAACTGAAATGGTAAAACAAGCATGGAAGGGGATGCTTCAAAACACACCCACACACACACACACACACACTTCAAAACGGGTTTCCAAGGCAACGTGCGGCAAACCCGCGGAAGAGAAGACGAGGCGCCCGTCATTCACTGGACAAGTAGGACAGGAGGAGGAAGAAGTGTGAGACAGGAAGTGCATGGTCGGGTCGGGTCGGGGGGCGAGAGAGAGAGAGAGAGAGAGAGAGAGAAAACGAGAGAGGAGAAACTGTGCCTGGGAGGCAGGGACAGAGGCCAGAGTACCAGGAGGCAGGGTCAGGGGAGCGCAGGCTGATTGGCTGCTGTTGCAGGGAGGGCGGGGCCTTGTCGGCCCAGGGCACCAGAGTGCTGAAGCAGCCCAGGCTGTGCCTCAGGCGCCGCGCGCCCTCGCGCTCAGACGGTCTGCTCCCACCACACACACATCACAACGCCCGGGGATGGGGGAGACAACCATGGAGGACAGGGGACAACCATGAAGGACGTTGTGCAGGACGCCAGAACACCACCCAGTGGGACATCATGGAGGTGTGGGGGGGGGGGGGGGGAGGTGGAGCAGGTGGTGGAAAAAATAAAAACAGCACAACTATATAGCCAATGGAGAAGCAACGTGGTGGGTGGTGTGTGTGTGTGTGTGTGTGTGTGTGTGTGTGTGTGTGTGTGCACACCTCTGTCTGTCTGTCTGTCTGTCTGTGTGTGTCTGTGTCTGTCTGTGTGTGTGTGTCTGTGTCTGTCTGTGTGTGTGTGTGTGTCTGTGTCTGTCTGTGTGTGTGTGTGTGTGCCTGTGTGTGTATGTGTGTATGTGTGCGTCCTGACCTGTGGTGTTTGTTGTCCTGCGCGGCCCTCAGCAGCTCCTGGATGTTCTTGGTGATCTGCTCCGTCTTGCGGATGACGTCCTCGGTGCTGGGGAGAGACAGGTCCGACTCGGGCTCCGGGGGCGTGTCCAGCTCGGGGATGGAGGCGGAGCCGGCCTCCCCCGGCCGCCCGCCACCCCTCAGCCTCCCCCGCCGGCTCAGACTGCTGCCCCGGAGAGAGAGAGAGAAGGGTAGGGACTCAGGGACAGGACACCGTGAGGAGGCTCACAGCACCTGGGCAAGTGGTCGCAAGTGGTCCCACAGCCCTGTTCCAGGGATTCAAACCCTGGAAGACGTGCTGGTGTGAAGGGTTCAGAGCCAACGTCGCAGAGCAAACATTCAACAAGATTCACTTGGGGAATGATTTTCACTGAACTACATTTACAATGTGATTTTCAAAAACTCAGTCTGACCATCAGGTGGATCACTGGAGCACCTACATTAAAGATGACCTGAGATGTTGTCCACATATTGTTCCTGGTGAATGGTTCCTGGTCTGTTAGTTCTAGCAGATTGTGTTATTGGGAAATCATTGGGAAATCTTGCAGGATGTCGAGATAAGAAAATGTCTGTATGGTTGAGGGGAAAAGGAGAGCATGGCATTCTGGGAGCTAGGACTGTAAAAAGGCTTAATCTGGTGTATCTATCTTGTCAAACGTGGATTTGAATCCTTACCCAATGTCCTGCATCGGACCTGCAATTTGCGTGGAAAACGCTAAATAAAAAAACATATATATTTGTAAATCTAAAAATAGAACAAGGGGTTCTGAAGAACAGCGTGTGACAGGTTCATGCTGCACGACTCTGCTGAGAAGGTTTGCATTTGCTTTCAAAGCTTTACCCCGAATCGTCCACGTCTGAGCCGTTGAAAGCGTTGTCATAGTCACCATCTGGCATGCTGCTCTGCTTCTCCATCTTGGAGGCCTAGACAGCATAAGGGGGCGGGTCAAAGCATCACCATGTCTGGTCAAAACATCAATAAGCTCTGATGGATCAAAACATCACTCAT
This sequence comes from Urophycis tenuis, assembly GCA_036785325.1. NCBI lineage: Eukaryota > Metazoa > Chordata > Actinopteri > Gadiformes > Phycidae > Urophycis > Urophycis tenuis. Next base: position 726,962 of record JAXIVH010000070.1, on the reverse strand, counting down.
GTCTCCATCATGTCTGGGCGGGTCAAATGCTAACCATGTCTAGTTATGAACACTCAAATACAGTCTGAAAGAATTAAGTGAAAGCAGTGTTATGTAATGTTTGTATATATTTTCACTTTAAAATATACACAAAATAACGGATGAAATATTATAGAGCGAATTCCTTGCACATTAGAAAAGGTTAGTCAAGAGATCTGTTGCAGTAAAGTCATTCTAAAAAAATAATGGTATTTTTATAAAAAAATCAACAAATCAAACTTAATAGTGAAACTGAAACATCTCATGACTAGTTTACATGAATTACTATTTAGCTATTTCTATCTGCTCCAGATAGAAATGTTTCTTCCACAGGAAGGAAAACAGGAGGAATCGGGTGCTGTAGTCTAGTAGGAGAGGGCTGTGCTGCACAAGCTTTGGATGGACCTGTGAACGTGTTCAGGCGGAGACAAGCATCTCGCCGCCCGCAGGACAAGACGAGCATCCAAACAGCCGTGCGAGCGACATGTACAAACAGCACACAGCGGTGTATACTTACCCCGCTCCGACAGGCCTATACCCCCCCCCCCCACTATCCGTACACCGTGTAATCACAACACGATGCAATGCTGCACGGCCCTCACACCATAAACGCACACAGCAGAGAGCACAGCACTGTGACTGTGTGGATTTGATTGATGCTCCACATTGGTTAGAGGCCGAGAGACGTCTTACTCGAGGATGGGAGACCTCTGGCTGCGAGCCACCGAAGTTGGCCAACAAATGTTTCTCCTTGGAACGAAATGTATTGGAAATTGATCCTGATATTAAAAGCATCTACTACTACAACAACAACAAAGTAGAGCGGTATGATGTCCTACATATAAAGTGAAAATAAACTATTTCAATCCTAGAAACCTTGCCAATAATAAAATTGCCTGATTAGGCCAGAATCCCAAATCACTATTTTAATTGCTAATAACAACTACTAGGGAATCAGTAATAGAGCGGTAGAGTGCCACATACACAGCCAATGCGAGGAGTACGATGTCATGATGATGTCATGCTGATGGAGCAGGTGTTACCGTAGTGATTGCAGGGATGGACGAACAGGGGGGGAGGGATCATGCGGCACAGAGCGCCAAGGGAGGGGAAGAGGAGGCAAGGTCATGAAGGGCTCTACGAGCAGAGCTTGGTGAAGTATACACAGTCAAAATCCATTGGTCACTTCAGTGTTAGTGTGACGCACATTACTAATCAACATGATATATCATGAAACTTATACTGATTGTGCATATATGTGAATACCACAAAGCTCTACGTGAGAAGAGCCTGCAGCTCTATGTTAGGAGAGCCTGCAACTCTAGGTTAGCAGGGTGTGCAGCACAATGTTAGGAGGGCCTGTAGCACTACTTTAGGCGGGCCTGCAGCTCTATGTTAGCAGGGCCCACAGCTCTATGTCGGAGGGCCTGCAGCACTGGGATAGGATGACCTGCAGCCATCTTAAAAGGGCCTGCAGCTCTGTGTTGGGAGGGCCAGGTGCGCTGTTGGGGTGGCTTCCAGCTCTAGGTTAGGAGGGCATACAGCTGTACGTTAGAAAGGCCTGCATCTCTATGTTAGGGGGGCCTGCAGCTCTATGTTAGGAGGGCCTGCAGCTCTGCGTCAAGATGGCCTGCAGCTTTCAATTAGTGGGGCCGTCAGCGACATGTTAGGAGGGTCCTTCAGCGATGCACCGGCCAGGTGAAGAGCTACTTAACCTGTGGAGCTCCTTCGTCCTTAGACCAAGACACGGTGGATGGAAATGAGGGGAGGGATGAAGAGGAGGTCACAAAAGCGCCCCTCTGCGTCTAAACAAAGGGGATTACGGATTTCAAACCAAACGGATCAATCGTGACAAAATACAAAAAGGAACAATGAGATTGGTTATTGAAAATGTATGAATATGGCACAATGATGAATCAAAGGCATAATGGTTACAACAACTCAATGTTAATAATAACATGCAAGTTACATGAACATAATCTGTAGCCCTCCCAATACGTTATTAAGGACGCTTGGCTTCTCTACATTTTTGATCCAATACCTGATTATAAATACTTAGGCCTATCATAAGAACATATGATACATACAGATGTGAGTACATGAGTGGGATTGGAGGTATTAATGACACAAAGTAGGCAAACCGCAAGGAAGGCACCACGGCCTCAGTCTCAAACAGCACTAGCTCACGTCACTTACGTCTGAACCAATCTGAAACAGGAATAGCACTAACGCGTCACCCATGCTCTCTGTGTTCCTCCTCGCTGCGTCTGTTCTCACATAAATACAGTTCATCGCTGCTACACAAATGATACAAAATATGATTTTTAAGAATAGGTAGTGGCAGAGCAACTCTCTGGATGTTGCACAATTGAGGTGACAGTGCAGAGCAATAAAGGACGAATTAAGGTGTGTGTGTGTGTGTGTGTGTGTGACCATACTGTCATGATTAAATTTGGTACAATCCAATGTAAAACCATACGTTTTTTATGTTTACCAATAAATCAAGCACACAAGCTCCTTGTAAGTGCCATGTTCTGTTGCACCTTTATATTTCTTCACAAAACAAAAAAAAAACATGCCTGTAAATATATGCATACAAAACTTTATTTGGATAAATGGAAAGTGGGACAATGATGGGATGAAATGGTCTCGTTAGTCATGAATTAAAAAAAAAAAAAAAAAAAGCAGAACTTTTAATGGTATTTTCATTGTTAAATCAACGTGCAATCGATCCACAGCCGATACAAACCTTCACAGTGCGTCCCGGTGGATCACGTCGTGACTCACCAGCAGCGGTGACACTACCAGGTAAACACATGTATTGATGCAGAGGGCGGGACTGTCCTAAATGAGTTGCGTTGGACACGGGAACAGGGGACGCTTGACAAGCTTTTCCCGTCACGCTGCTCTAGCTCAAATGCTAACCCACCAAGCAATGTCAGCACCAGGGTCAAATTATTGTTGTTTTTTCATTAACATGGCGATCTCAAAGATCTGAGTGAGAGTGGGTTTGTTGTGGGTGCACCGCCGCATCCTCTCCAGCTGAACACTCAACTGCACTGAGTTGAATGCATGGCAGGAATGTCGCCACCTACACCCAGTTCCTATCAGTCATAATGCTGCAAACGCGAGGGCTTTCTTCAGCACCATTGTGTGACCTAGTTTCGGCGATGTTACGAGGTTACTTAACTGACATTGATTTAAATGAATATCTTTTCCCAGATAATCCAAACACTGTGCCGCCTGCTTGACTACTCTGAGATTCCGTGCACAAATACACACAGTATTTTTTGTATTCTTTTGAAATGGAAGTAGAGCAAAATATAAATGACTCAAACACATTTGCATAATTACACATGAAATGATATGTTAGAACGTCCACAAAGAAGTTTAGAATAATATAATTCCTGTTAGCGAGTTGTTACCGAGGCAAAGTCGGTGCTCTGAAATGAAAGCCGCCAACTCGGAATTCCTATTCCCAATTTCTAACAAGACGGAGGATGCTGTGTTTTCAGCGTTCCAATCTTGTGCGCGGTACTAACTAGTTAGTTAGTTGTGGAGCGAGTGTGTTGCGTTAGCTGTGGCTAACCTTTCTGGGGGGGAAAAAAAAACACTGCTCGGTGAGGGAAAAATGTGTCGTAAACGGTGAAGCCGCAAGTGATTTTTCTCAGGAATTTCACTAAGGCGCTTTCATCCGGGGGCCATTGGCTCAATCACCAGTGTTACCTTGTTTGGTGATGGTGACTCAACAGTCATTTACTTACCGGAAGTTATTACCTGAGGTTATTACTTTAAGTAATTCTTTCATAACACTAATATAGGCTATAGTGTGGAATGGTTTAAAGTGTTTGAATTATGTGCGTGGGGTCCCTTTAAATAAGTCCAATTAGGAAGAAAATCACTCTAATAGTCATACATTTGAAATGGCGATGATAGCAAAGCCTTTAAGTATCCCCCAGGCTTAAAGGCAAACCCAGAGAGCTAGAAGAGACAGGTCGGCTGAGAGGAAGACAGGCAGAGCCAGCGTGTGAATGAAGAGGTAAACTACACAGTCCCATCTGGTGATCACTCCCATACCAACCAGCATGCCCCAAGCTCTAAACCAATTGCTAAAGTTAACCATCGTTAACCTGCGGTCTCACCAATCAAGAGTTTTGATTAATGGTCTGCAAGCCTGACGAGCTCAAATCTTGGTGAATGTTTCGCTTACTTTCGCTTCATTTTTTGTTTCCACCAATCGTGTTGCAGGAGGCGGGGATCTCGGAGCATCATTGGCTCACAGCGAACACAAACCCACCCGGTACGAGGGAACGGATCCCGGTGGGAGGACGCCGTAGCGCAGAAACACGTTGCTTGATCCACTCGCGCAAATTCGTTTTTTTTCCTGTCGGAATAGCTCATCTATCAACAAGACCCCCAGGCTCTGTGGCCCCCAGAGGTTCTTCTAGGGCGCCGTCAGACTGCCGGGTCCGAGACCACCTGAAGTGAACCATCTGCAAGTTCTGAGCTCACTTTCTACATGAAAGTATTTCTAACCTTGAGATGGGAGTAACCACCAGAGACCACCGCATAGCTGCGCCCGGACAGCAGGGGGGGGGGGGGAAGAAGGCAGAAGTAGAAGTTGGGGGGGATGGGAGTAGGAGGCAGGCAAGCAGGGGTCAGGGGTCAGGGAGGGGGGGAGCTTACTTACATGAGGTGGGAAGGGAGTCAGGGTGGGGAGAGGGTCCTCTGGGTAGGGACACTCCCCCTTGGAGAGGTAGGGTTTGAGGGTGGAGCCGGTCTCGTACATAGACATGGGCCTGCTGCCGCCACCACTGCTGCTGCCGCCGCCGCCGCCGCCACCGGCGCTGACCCGAGCCGACTGCCGGCGCTTGGGGCCCGAGGAGGGACCAGAGGAGGAGGGGGGGTCGGGCTGGTCGACAGGGGCCTGATAGAAAGGGGCCGGGCCCTGCCGCCTCAGAGAAGAGTTCTCGCTTTGCAGAGATTGAAGCTGAAAAGAGACGGAGGGGGAGGGAGGAGGGAGGGGGGGGAGGAGGGGGGGGGAGGGAAGGGGGGGGGGGGAGGGGTCAAGCCGTTGAGAAGAGGAGCTTGAAGCAAAGCGAGCTTGAAGCTTTTGACGACGACTACCGCGGTAAATATGTTCACCTGGTCCATCAAGAATCTGGAGCCTGGAGTGGCACTCCGCGATTCTTTCAGGTGATATTTACGCAAAAAAAAAAACACGAAAAAGAGGGTTGACAGGAGGCTAAACAGCATAGTAAAGGTGAACCAAACGCTCGAACCAAAACCTCAGGGACACCACCATCACCGCCTCGGCACCCGTTCTGAGCCAATCCAAAACGGTGACTGGACTTGCCTGTGATTGGTGGAGCCCCCGGTGGTCTGGCCCCGAGGGTTCGTTTACTCTTTAAAAGGGCAGTGGCGTGTCGCCAAGCTGATAGGTTAAGCTAACGGGGAGGCGGGAGCAAAGCTGGATGTGGAGCCGGCCACTTCAAGCCCCAGGACGTCAGGCAAGACACCCTCAGGGTTTGTGTTATTCCTAGAAAGATGCTCCTTAACTACTAGAAACTGATGAAAAGTATTGCAGAAAAAAACTAAATGAACACTTTCTCCCAATGATGACTTGCTTCCATCCGCTTTGATAATGAAGCAGATGGCCTTTTGCTAAACATTTAAATAATCTCTGAACAAGTCTTAACGCATCCCGGTTCAATGAATATAGAATCTGACTTTTCCATGAGAATCAGTAGGACTTATGACACCAGAGATAACACAAACTTCTGTTTCAGGGGCAAAGCTAGGAGAAACGTTGCAAGGGTTAAAGCGCATGCAAGCCTTATAGGGAGAGATGTAGACCAGGAAATAGATATGTCTATGGGATACAATTGATGATATAATTTCCTTACCACTCCTTACCAATCACATCAATGGGATTTAGAATGTAACGCATGATATAAACGCAACACACACACACACACAACAGCCATGAGGCCATGGCTGCTTCTGTCTTCAATACTCAGAATATAGCTTCAGTCAAGTCAACGCAAGTCCTTGACTTGAAAGCTAAGCTAAAATAGCCAAGGACTTGGATAACCAATACCATGTTTCAAATGGCTTCCTCAACACATTTTATACCACAAGGGTCCTTGAAGATTCCTTGCATCCTTTGATCTCAGCCTTATAAAATTAAGACACACCTTGTCTTGTCTTCAGTCATCAGGTAGGACACACGGCCTAGTCACATTCTCTAGGCCAACTACAGTAGGGCTTGTACCAATATACACAACACAAGTAAACAAAAAAAGAACAAAAAGGATCTGCATGCCGTTACACTGAAACCAGAAAAACAGCCATGTTGTTTGAAGAAAGCAAAAATACAAAATATGATAAACAGGAAAAAAAAGCCTAAAACCACCTCCCAAATAAGGGGGCTTGAATGACACACAACTATAATGAGCAAGTATATGTTCCCAAAAAAACAAAAACAAAAACAGTATACAGTTATACAGAATCTCAGTCCAAACCATATACATCTACATATATATAGCCAACGCAAAAACTACAACGTCATATCGTTTACACAAACAAAACTCTGTTCCATAAAACCGCGTTGCAGCCAGAGCAGACCGCGGTACACACACAGAACATAATATGCACAAGCGTACTACCGAGGGCAGCCCAGAACATCCTGCCCACGGTGTACATCATCCTGAAAATTCATTCACAAAAAGCAACACTCGGGGGCATACCAAATTCAACACGCAAAGTCGTGTTAAGGTTCCCTACACAATTTAGCGAGCAAAAACCATGTGTGTAGGTCACTCCCTGGTTACTCCATCATTACACCATGCTTGTTAGTAACACAAGAGCACGCTGATTGTGCTCTGCCAAAGGGAAGGGCCGTACTGGCGTATTTACACGTAAAAACGCTCAGAGGAGTGAATTTCTTTGGAGTGGGACATGCAGGCCAAAAACAGAGAGGGGGGCCAGAGTGGCTTCGGGTGGAGCAGGGCGGAGGAGGCCACAGCCCCATCGTCCCTAAACACAGGAAGAGGAAATGGACCTCTGCCGAGCAGCATGGCCCCGCCCTCCGTCCGACCGACCAATCAGAACCGGTGGTCGATGCCCCCCCATCATCCGGTGTTAGTGGTGTTACTGGTGGTTACTGATGGATGCTGGCGGTTACTGGTGGTTACTGGTGGATGCTGGTGGATGCTGGTGGTTACTGGTGGATGCTGGCGGTTACTGGTGGTTACTCGTGGATGCTGGTGGATGCTGGTGGTTACTGGTGGATGCTGGTGGTTACTGATGGTTACTGATGGATGCTGGTGGTTACTGATGGTTACTGGTGGATGCTGGTGGATGCTGGCGGTTACTGGTGGATGCTGGCGGTTACTGGTGCAGTTCAGCAGGTACCTTTTTCTGCATGAGCCGCAGCTCATCGCTCAGGTTTGTGTTGACTTTCATCAGCTGCTGGATCTTGGCCTCGGAGATGCACAGCGCGTTCTTCACTTCCTGGAACTCCTGCATGCTGATTGGTCCGTCGGAGAGGTCAGAGTCCAGGCTCTGTTGCACAGGGGGTTAATCTCTTTAAGAAAGCCACTTTCAACACTGACGTTCAAAAGGTGCTCTGCGGCGTAGCTGGACTCCACTGCACCGGAGTATTTCAAATCTGACCACTGCCATACAAACGTTCATCCTGCACAGTGCTGCACACGTCAACGGATAACTAGTCCGTTCATTCATGTGGTTCTTTATCACAGTGCTAGTCTCAAAAGACTCCACGATCCTGGATGACACACACACACACATGCACACACACACACACACGCACACACACACACATGCACACAAAAACACACAAATACACACACACTTATATAAATACAATGAATTATTTTGAATTTGCGACAGTGGGATTGGCCTAAGCAGTGTTATTCATGTGATTCAGGGTCAGTGCCCCACGTCATATGCAGGGGCTAGCGGGGCCTAGCGGGGGGCTAGTAGGGGGCTAGCGGGGGCTAGCGGGGCCTAGCGGGGGGGCTAGCGGGGGCTAGAGGGGCTAGTGGGGGGCTAGTGGGGCCTAGCGGGGGGGCTAGTGGGGCCTAGCGGGGGGCTAGAGGGGCTAGTGGGGGGCTAGTGGGGCCTAGCGGGGGGGCTAGTGGGGGGCTAGCAGGGGGCTAGTGGGGGGCCCAGCGGGGGGGCTAGTGGGGGGCTAGTGGGGGGCTAGCAGGGGCCTAGCGGGGGGGCTAGCGGGGGGCTAGTGGGGGGCTTGCAGGGGGTTACCTTGGTGCGGTCGTCTTTGGCCGAATGCTCGGCGTCCGTGTCCTCGTCGGAGGCCACGCTGTCGTAGTCCGGCTGGTCGGCGTCCGGAGCCTCGCTGCTGGAGCCCACCCTCATGCCCCGCATCAGCAGCTCCACACTGCCTGCACCGCACACAGCCGGAAGTGAGTGAGTGGGTGAGTGAGTGAGTGAGTGAGTGAGTGAGTGCTTGTGTGCGAATAGGGATGGACATTTATTATTTATTTATATACCGGTATATTTATTTTTAATCCATCGATGAGAATATTGTGATCGTTTGCTTCCGCAATACTCGTCAGGTTGACGCTAATATGGACATAAAAAAGGAAGCCATGTCCACGTTATCTTTCTGGAAGCCACGACAGAGGGTGCCGCTGCTGTGTGTTCGCCACAAGTCAATACGCATCCACCACACGGTCTGATCCGTTTCGTTAATTAAAAAAACAAAAAAAAACAATGGCGGTTTTGAAACCTGTATAATAAGAACTACAACACGAAATAGAACAGAACAGAAGCGTAATCGCAATCTTTACAGAATTCCAGCACACACACACACACACACACACACACACACACACACACACCGACCGCATCGGCCCTCGACGTGCGGCACCTCACCCTTGGGGCTGACGATGGCGTTCCCCAGCTGCCGGCGCTTGGCGTCGCTGAGTATGTCGATCACCAGCGTCGCAAACTCGTGCGCGTTGAACCTGGCGAGCTTCTGGCGGCCCTGTGAGGGGAGAGAACCCATGACCGTCACACCTTCACACACCGCCACACACCCAGAGAGGCTCCTACGGCACACTGACACAGCGGCGGCAGAGCCCCGGAGACGAGACAACGCACGCCAGTGCGGCAGACCGGAGTGGGGGTTGCGGGTGGGGGTCGTGGGTGGGGTTGCGGGTGGGGGGTGCGGGTGGGGGTGCGGGTGGGGGTGCGGGTGGGGGTTGTGGGTGGGGTTGCGGGTGGGGTTGCGGGTGGGGGTTGCAGGTGGGGATAGCGGGTGGGGGTTGCGGGTGTGGTTGCGGGTGGGGGTGCGGGTGGGGGTGCGGGTGGGGGTGCGAGTGGGGTTGCGGGTAGGGGTTGCGGGTGGGGGTAGCGGGTGGGGGTGTGGGGAGGGTTGCGGGTGGAGGTGCGGGTGCAAGGCGGTGGCGCCCCAGCTTGCCTGGTTGCGTGTGGAGGAGTACTCGGGGTTTACTGGAAGGAAGGGCACCACGGTGGTCTCGGTCACCAGAGTGCTGTGGTTCTGTGTGGCCAGCCACACTGCGGACGGCAGGGAGTCAGAGCGCACAGCGGTTAAGTTCCCCGGTCAATACCCCCATTAGTTGCTTTTAAAACAAAACGATGCAGACAACGTCAAGTAGTGGTGTGCATTAAGGAACATCGGGCGAAGACACAGCGCCAGTTGAAATGGCAATATTCCACTTTACACTCAAGTTTGATTTATATTGAAAACATCCCTGACGTGATCACACAATGACTTCATAACACAACAAGAAGACTTGATGACGTCAGAACAATAACTTACCTGCGTCAGTCTCTCTTCGATCCACTTCATCATACACATCCATGGCCAACTCCTCAAATAAATGATTGCTCAGCTGGTTCAAAAAGGAAATCCAGTCAGGCGACTATGACTTTGAAATGTACACAATGTCATAGAGGATATACATTTTTGATGGTAGAATGATACTTACAGACTGCAGTTTTTTCTTGGCTGCTTTCGCCAGCTCTGATAAGTCTAAACTGCTACAGAAAAGAGGCAAAATAACATCTTAAGCACACTGCAAGTGGAAGGTGAGCCCAATATAATATAGAGTTGTCATTCATACTCACATGTTTCTATTCATCAAGAAAGCAATAAAAAAATAATCAAACACAGAATTGTAAATTAGGGGTAGAATTACAGATACATTTTTAACTGTCTACAGTACGGTAGGGTACAAATGTATCCACTTCTTTGTCCATCTGCAAAATGGCTAGTGGCTATACAAATGTTACCAGCCACTCAATAGATGATTAACTATTGATTCATGGGATGGTGAGTGAAGCAAATCACCTGCCTATTTTACCGGCATTTGGCTGGTGGCCTGTGCTAATTATGTTGGGTGATTGGAACATAAAGATCTTGATTAGCGGTGTTTTCTTAAATATACTGTGAGCAAGCATGACATGTCAAATCAGTGGCTGTGATCCCCTGCTACTCTCATCTGTTAAAGACCATGTGATAGCGAGAGTCACTACCACAAGGGAATCTTTGTTTTTCTCTTTTGCTTTGATGAATGGATATGGAATACACATGGGGGAATTAAAATTTGAAAACAAGTGCGATCACAGCTGTATGTCTAGTCCGTGTCTGTACATTGAACGCATGGAAAAACCAGTCAAATTCCTCGTATGTTTGTGAACATACAGTACTTGGCGAATAAAGCTGATTCTGATCACATGAGATCGCCTTAAAGAGGGACTGACTGCACATTAGCGGCCTCTCTGGTCAGAGTTAGACATGACCGTGACATCCCCGCTATGCATTGTGGTCACAGCATGACAAAACCAAGGCTGCATCCGAATACGCATACTTGACTACTATATAGTATGCATTTTGTAGTACGTGACAAATAATAGTACGTACGAATGCTTAGTACGCATTGTGTAGTACGGAAATGGTTTCCGAATGCGTACTACCGCCACAGTGTACAACGGTAGGACACTACGCTATCCCACAATGCAGCAGAGTCTGGTAACCGAAGAAGAAGAATGCCGCGGAGAAAATTAAAATAAATAAAAGCAGCGATATCAAGAGCCATTCGCGCAGAAAGAGACATTTTAATTCACTAGCAACGACGACAAGACAGAAAACTATGAGGTAAATGATCGGAGGTGACTTTTTAATTTTGCCGGCATCTGATCTGCTGCGCACAGAGGGGAAATACGTCATCTCCAAAGATCCGGTAGCGTTTTCGGTGGTGTTCGGAGGCGTTCTACGTACGGCTGTAGCACGTACTACATTAACGGTCAAGTAGTAGACACTGAACAGAAATAGTATATACTGAGTATTCGGATGCAGCCCAAAACTAGAAATCCAGTAGAAAAAGGCCAGACAATCGTGATTTATTATGATTGATAACGAAAGTAAAAACAAAATTGAACTTCCACTATACTAAATTTTAGGTGCTTTTTGACTTCATGTTCTCTCATTGAAATTCCCTGCCGTTGGCACAGAGCAGATCGAATGAGAGGGCGTGACTCCCCGGGTCGATCGAGTTGTGGATGGATTGCTTTTATTCTGTAGACAATCAGTAACGTTCATTCATTTGAACAAAAGCAAAAAGGCGCAGTGGAAAGTTACAGAGTAGAGCTCCTTCTCACCTGTCAGCCATCTGTGGGACGATGAAATGCTGGCCATTTTTATGATCTGACAAAAACAAACAAAACAACAATGACTACTTTAGACACTTTTCTAATTTAATAGGGATTTGCTCCAGTGTTAAGAGGGGGTCAATAAGCCTTTAACTCATAAGAACCCAGATCAATGTCTGCTTAAAGGAAAATTATGGGGTATACCACAGACCAAATAGAACGCAGAACCCATTTGTGATGTTTTATCTAAAATACTACCACTTCATCTGTGATGTGACATATATATTACATTGGGCATTCATGGTAAATGTATTCCTTATTTGAAAATAACTCAACTTGACAGTTTTTTTCTGCTTTGTACCACCAAGTGCAATCTGTTGATTGCACGGCCGAGACTGTTATCATAATGTGTCACACTGATGTTTGGCCTGGCCTCACAGTGTGTAAACAGCGTAATCCTGGCTCACCTGGCTTCCGTCCACACAGGTAGAAGGCCAGGCGGTCGGTCAGCTCGTACTGGATCTCCACCAGCCGCTCAGACAGCTCCTGGTGGCCCGCCTCCCTGAAAACACACACACACACACACAGCCCCACAAGTCAGTTGGATAACCGCACAGCCTCATCCACGGGCCTCGCTCACATAGTGCGGCCATCTTGGTTCTAAAAAAAGATAACTGGGCGGAGGAAAATGGTTGCTGGGCGGTGCTGGCTAGGTGGAGTGAGGGTGAACTGTTGCCTGCCACCAAGCTAGCATTTACAACCAAGATGGCCATTATCTTTACACAGCAGGAGAAAAGCATCCACATTATGCGCATACACACACACACATCGTCCTGCTAATAATCCTAACAACAACTTGATATCACTGTGTGTGTGTGTGTGTGTGTGTGTGTGTGTGTGTGTGTGTGTGTGTGTGTGTGTGTGTGTGTGTGTGTGTGTGTGTTGTGTGTACATCAATTGTCCCAACATCGTAAAGGGATATGCCAAGACAATTGGGTGTTTGCCTCGTCTCACCCAGCTTAGCTTTCCCTTAGCCGTCACCTGTGATGCGCAGCTGTCAGGTGATAATAGAGGCTCCAGCAGGGCATCACAGGTATAATAACAGCACTGAAAATAGGGCCACATTTTCTGTGTGTTTGTGGACAAATAATGATCTTGTGTTATTACTGACACTAGAATAAGCAACTGTTCACATTGGAAATCTTTGGAAAGCAACTAAACGCGTATTCCCTCACATTAACACAAGCTGGTAACTGTAACTCTGCAAGTTAAAGCTAACAGAGAGCGCATGCTGGAAACATTAACCTACTTCACTTTTAAAACTAAAGTGTTTTTATGAAAAAGCACATATAGTTATTTAAAGTTTTCATGGTGAGGGTACAAGCATATATAAACACCAAAACTGTACATAAATGTTTTGTTTTTTTTGCCTTCGCCTGAAACTGGCTTGAGACAAATTACAGCAAATTACAGTTAAAACATATTGAGAGGATCACCACATGGTCGATAAAATGTGCAGACCTCACAGGAAATTGCATCACATCAAAAGCAACGTCCAGCGACTCCTTTCAATAATAAAAAATAAAAAAAAACACCCAAACAGCTCGGCATTTCCTGGGTGAGGTGAGCCATCCTCCTCCGGCTTGGCAGAAAGAAAAGACGAGAGCGCCCTTTATCTGTGCCGGACGCGGCCTCCGGGAATATTGGCTTTTTTGGGGGGATTTTTCATTAGACCTCACAGACGAGGGGAGAAAAGCAGCCACACGCGGTGGCATCGAGCATGCGGACCTTGCATAGTCGACGGGGGTCTTGCCGGTGGTGTCGGGGGCACCAGGATCGGCACCGTACACGGTCAGCAGCTCCGCCTGGGACACCTGGCCGGCCTTAGCCGCCACGTGCAGCGGGGTGTTCCCCTTCTCCTGGAGGACAGACAGACAGACAGACAGACAGACAGACAGACAGACAGACAGCACCGCACATCAGGGGTCCGCAAAACAGGAACGCGTACGGTAGCATTACGCATCCGGCGACGGCGCTGTGTTTGTGAAATCGTGTGTTTCGTAGCGTAAGAGAGAGAGAGAGAGAGAGAGAGAGAGAGAGAGAGAGAGAGAGAGAGAGAGAGAGAGAGAGAGAGAGAGAGAGAGAGAGAGAGAGAGAGAGAGAGAGAGAGAGAGAGAGAGAGAGAGAGAGAGAGAGAGAGAGAGAGAGAGAGAGAGAGAGAGAGAGAGAGAGAGAGAGAGAGAGAGAACTCAACTCAACTTTCTCTTTATTGTCATTGCACAAGAAACACAGAGTGACTTTTGGCAGGGAAATGTCGATGCTATAGGCTTCCGGGAGACACAGTGAAAACCAATATTTAAATAGATCTATAAAAATACAGAAATAAAAATATAACTATGATCAATATATTAATAAAGTGCAAATAAGAACTGAATACTAATAACAAGATAATACTAAAAAATGTCAGTATAGCATTACGCAATCTGCATTACGCATCATTAGTTCACTAGGACAGTGAAAGGCATCAGAGAGAGAGAGAGAGAGAGAGAGAGAGAGAGAGAACAAATGATGCACGCAAGGCCAAGGAGAATTGCTTCTTCTGGCGACTGCAGCGAGCATGAAGTGAAGTGTGTGCATCAACATTCTGGGTGGGGCTGTGGAGGTGGTACTCACTGGGTGGAAGAAGTTGGCCTGCGCCCCCAGAGAGAGCAGTCTCAGGCAGGTCTCCAGGTTCCCTGTGCGCACGCTGGAGTGGAGTTGCTGGAGAGGAGAGCAGCTCAGAATGAATCCAGCCATCTGATTTGCTCTTTTAAAGTCACACTCACGCTCACGCACACACACACAAACACACGCACGTGCGTACACACACACCCATGTTATACTTTCTCCTCTCACCTTGCTTAAATCTTTTGCCGTGAAGCTGTCGTCTTCTCTGCACGGCATGCGGTGAACAAACGCCAGCATTTGATACTTGGCTTTGATGAACTCGGTTTTGTTTGGACTGAACAAAAGACAAACGAGCACAAAACACACACACACACACACACACACACACACACACAAAGGCAACCAAGGAACAAAGGGTCAGTGAGACAGCAGGGCTAGGAGCCATACATCACTGTGAGCGTGTATATTATTCATCATGTTCCATTGGACTCACTGCAGTCTGTCCTGAGGGCCCGCCTTGCGTCTCCCGCTCAGAACGGACGCCGGGTCCAGCAGCGAGTGTTCCCATATTGAGTTGGCCCCGTTGCTGTACAATGTCTGCACCATCTGACCACAGACACACACCCAGCAGTCAAAACAAGCCATACCATGGTGCACCGTAGAGTGGGTGTGAGTGGCGTGGGGCCACTTCCTGCCACTACTTTTAGATCGGATGAATGGACCTCACACTTGACAACTGTTTACCCAAGTTTGACATGCCTGTGTAGGGGCAAGACATCTGTCTTGGGGCTGAGCTGAGTCGGGGGGCCTTTGTGTGTGTGTGTGTGTGTGTGTGTGTGTGTGTGTGTGTGTGTGTGTGTGTGTGTGTTGTAGCTGATTGGGAGTGTGTGTGTCTGTCTAGTCCGTGTCTGTACATTGAGAGCATTGAAAAACCGGAGTCAAATTCCTTGTATGTTTGTGAAAATACTTGGCGAATAAAGGTGATTCTGATTACCTGTATCTTATTTAGGGGACTCTGTGTGTGTGCGTGTGTGTGTGTGTGTGTGTGTGTGTGCGGTGTGTGTGTGTGTGTGCGTGTATGTGTGTGTGTGTGTGTGTGTGTGTGTGCGTATGTGTGTGCATGCGTGCGTGTCTGTGTGTGTGTCTGTGTGTGTGTGTGTTACCTGTAGCTGATTGGGGGGCCACGGTGTGTGTATCAGGTGTCGGACCTGGGAGCTGTGTCTGCCCAGACTCCGGTGGACGCTGCAGCACTCGTCACAGATCAACACTCCCCTGTTGACCGAGGCCCAGCGGGGGTCTGCAGCACAGAACAGCACCACTGATTAGTATGGGTGGGGACTCCCGGGGCATAATAACACAGACTTAATGAGGTTTAATCTGCATTACGCATCATTAGTTCACTAGGACCAGTGAAAAGCATCAGGGCAGCACCGAGATGTACTCTATATCCAATTCCAGGTCAGATAGGATATATTGGCTTCTTGGCATCTGTCCGGATATAAAAGTATACAATTCAACAAATATCTCAGACTTAAATGTATACTGCAACTGTATAAGATCAGAGTTACCAAAATGGACAACTGCCAGCTGCCAAATGTTGAACTTAACAGTTCCACATCTCCTTCCCTCTTTACCAGGCAGGCCAGTGTATCCAACGACATTCATAACTAACACAAGTCGAACAGCCTTTAAGGGAAAATCCTAATGAAGCCTAATGCCTATTTAATTGTCGTTAGACAGGCCTCTGATGTAGTGTGGCGATGATTTGGCACACATAACGTGACATAATTCAGTGTCCATATGACTAAGCTATGCTTCATGATTTCACCTATGCAAGCCGCTTCTTGTTTTCACTTCACAACAAAACACACACACACAAACACACACACACACACTTGCTGAACTGTACCAGTTGGCTGGGTTGACTTAGCACAGTGTAAAGGAGAAGTGCAGAAAGCACTGTAGATACATGGTGGTTTCAGAAGGCATTTTTACCCCACTAGCTTCCTCTTTCAAAATACAGTAATATGGATACTAACTAGATGTTCTGCATAAACACCCAGATAGTCTAGTTTCCGTGGAGCTATATCTGCAGTAGTTATGGACCAATTGTCAGATGAAATCCATATCAAAAGCCAACAACACTGGCTTATTACCAGGGCAATGCGCTGCCATTACATCCCACACACTGGAGCCTGGAGGGGCGATGTGCGGTTTGGAAGTAAAAACGCCCGAGATAGACACGAGACAATCCGTGACCCCTGAGACCCTGTGAAGTTCTTGGGAGACAGCGGAGGTGTGGCCCGGCCCTACACAGCTGCGCATGCTTCCAGTCAGATGCTACGTAGCGCCAGGTGCAGGAAAATCTCCTAGTGGCTCCACTTTGCAGTCCACTGGGAAGTCCACCGCCACCACAAGCTGGCTGTGCGCCTCACTGCCCACCCCCCACCGCCGCCCCAGCAAGGGCTTCTATATTAATATCACGTCTAGTATCTCTAAATATATTCACACCCAACCCCACAACTGGTGAGGGCCTGAGGCCGGATGGTGTAGAGACCCCGGGGACTTTTGGGGGCGGGACTAGCATCTAGACAAAATAGCCAGGGGAGTGATGACGGCTGATACCTGTCATCATATTGCAGCATTGTTAATGGCAGTAGAGTGGAAACAGACTGGTGTCCACACAGCTGTCATCCAATTACACAATTGTTATTGGAGGTTACACAGGCCTTTGGTTTCATGACCACCGCAATGTTCACCTCAGCCGAGACGTGCACATGACGAGGTGAGGTGGTAAACAGGCTTGAAAAGAGATTGTGTCGTTGGAATAGACAAGAAGTGGCACGGCATGCATTCAAAGGATCCAGCCAATTCACTCGGCATCCTGTTGTGCTTCCTGTGCTTGCTGAAAAACATCGCGTCACCCCTTGTATCAAAGAGCCACGACTTGACCCAATTCATCCCGAGAGCGCTGCCATTTGACACACGAGTGCGTACCGCTTTGGGGTCCAACGTCCACGTAAACAAACCATCAACGACCAAGAAGATGCATGTGTAAATGCGCTCATTGTTTCCCTTTGTACTTTGTGCACAACACTGCCTCCGTGAAGAGATGCACAGGCCTACACCAGTGAATGAACAATCAGTGCCACGCAGTACCAGCAGTCAAGAATCCACATGCAAATGTTGCAACGCTGCTCTAATCATTCCTATTCCCTCCCAGTTTTGCAATGGAAGCCACAGAATTTGACTCACCGCTACAGTACATTGTGCCATCAAATATTTTCTAAAAAAGCAAAAATAGAAAAATAAGACTTCTAATATCAGTGGGGAAATGTCTTTCCAACCAAACACTTGTTGGGAGAGGCAACATCAACATTGTCAAAAAGGTGAATGATGAATTAAATGTATGGAAGTTGTTATAAAAGGGTACACTGAAATCTTCATGCAAACACTTAAAAAATCAGTTCAAGACATTCAATGGATGTACATCATGAATACCTAGTGAGATAGACGAACAATGACCACTAGAACGTCCTAGCTGTCAAACTAGAGGTATCCCAGTCAGCAGCACACTCAGCAAACAGGCCAACTCAATGAGACCTGCTCCTGTCAAGCCGACCAGAGAAATAACTAGGCGAGGTGTGTACCATACATATATACTGACGTTAGAACTTAAACAAAAGTCTGAGGTGAAAACAAAACCCCATACGTCCCAGACAGACATCTGTAAAGTTACAACAATATTAAAGTGCATTTTTCATGAATATGACAACAAAAACAACAAAAGAGAAAACAAAAAAAGGGGGAACAACCGAGTAGTGCTGTCAGTTGTTGTGGGTGCATACCAGAGAACGATCAGCTTGATTAATTAGCCAAGGCCAAATTACATGTAAAGCTCAATAGCAATGCCCGTGGGGCACGGTGAAGTTGTAGGAGACACTTACCTGGAACACTGCAATCAGCACACACATCAGTATTTCGGATTCGTTTGGACATTGTTGCGTGCTCAAGTCGACGGGTTTGTTGTAAATGTCAGGAGTAGATTGCTACGTCTGCCCCGCTCGTCATTGATATCTCTGTGAAGAGGATGCCTTCCGCGTTAGCTGCCGTTAGCTAATTGCGTGTATTCTGTTAGACGACCTACTTCTTCAACTGATGACAACCTCGCATTCAACCAGTCGAGTCTCCGTTTAAACAGCGATGGCTGACAGTGCTGCGGTACACACGTCTCTATTGCACAAACGCCGAATTCGCAGATTTAGCCATCGCGGTCTGTCTTTTCATCGTAGTTTGTTTCCTCGGCTCATCGCGGCACAGCCACACTGTGGAGACATAGCATGGCCACTACCAGGGTGGCAGCTGCGACTCCTGTCATAAGCCCGCTTCACGCAGCCGTGCTAGGAGCGACTCAGAAGAGCCTTTACTTGGATCGAGCCGCTGTGTACCGTTATAGTGACACTGCTGACGTTGTGCAATGTCTTTTACAATGGCAAGAATTGGTCTAATGATTTGATTTTTAGACATTCGTGTTAGATCAATCGGGGTCTGGGTATCAGGATGAAAACAGAGTCCAATACTGAGGTGTTCGGATTATTTTGAACACAATATGTGTGGTTAGTTCACCACTCTTCTAGATTTGCCGATGTGTACAATGCACACTTAAATGTATGTCATCCCGTTATTTCTAATCGAGACTTCTTCCGTAGTTTTTCCCTACGTTGTCGAGCTTGCGTCAAATGTACAAATGAAACATACTACAGGAAATATTATTGGTACAAAATTTGCTGTCTGCGAAATGGAATGTACCAGGTTGTATGATGTTGGGTATGGATACCTCATATACATCTCGCTTTGAATGTAGTTGTTGTAAGATATCCTCTATCCTCCTGCTGATTTAACATTCCCTTGTCAATTGTATTAAATTGTTATATTAATACGGGTGATGTATTTCAGATGTTATTAAGACAGCTCCTTATGTCGTGGATGGGGAAACCCCCGTTTGTTTTTGAATGGTTGGTTCTGCTTTTGGACCTTACTATTCGTTGCCCTACATGGAGACAAGCAGTATTCATCAAATGTCGTTCAAATTGTATTACAACATGTATGATTGCCCTTTATAAAGCTACATATTTATAATTAGCAATTTGATAAGTAGCCAAGAAAAGGTGTGCTAATTAACTTGTAATTCTTCTTGAGTATATTTTAAAACACCCCTATCGTAATAACATAGTCCAGACACTTCCTTGTTCAAAAGTTTTATTTAGAGGAAGCCCTGGAGTAAAGTTGGTCACCAAACCGGTTAGCACACGTCGTTGTCAATGTTGTGGACTACCGAGAAAAACATTCCTTTTATTTTCACTTTTGGGAATAACAACAGTGTAACGCAGTCTCTCCGATGGACCTGATTGTACGCTGGCTCATATTCTCGGAATCATAAAAGGGAAGGATGTCAACCGCTAACGTTAGCGAGGATATTAGGGCGAAGTTTCCATTGCATTCTTCCGTCTGGGAGAATGATTACAGGACATTGGAGAGAGATTTAGGGCAGGTTTGTAAATATCTATGTGTATTCATGAGTCATAATCTATTTCTTGAAACGACGTCCCCCATTAGACCGAACGTGAGCTACTTTGTTCCCCTATAGCCTTCAAACTGACGTAGGCCATCCATCATGGTCTGCTCTTCACAGATGTTTGGAATATCAATGCGTTGATTTATCAGTTGGCGGACAAGCCGTGCGGTATTATATCAATTAAACTTCCAGTTACACATACGGTTGTCACGTTGCTCGTGATATGTTTTATGACACGATTCTAAACACGGGGGTGTTCTCAGAGTGACCTGGAGTCGGTGGATCCGCGGGGCAGGACGCCGCTCCACCTGGCCGTGTCGCTCGGGCACCTGGAGTCCGTGCGGGTTCTTCTCAGGCACGGTGCTCAAGTGACAAAGGAAAATGCAGACAATTGGACAGGTATGCAGGGAGCCGTCTGACAGCCCGACACACCAATTCGCAAATACGTATTGTACAAACAAAGGTACATGCCAGAGCGAATAAAACACGAGCTCGCAGATTCGTCTGGTTCACAGGCAAGGGGTTCCTCCCATATACTGCATGTGCTGTTGTCAGTGTTCATGAGATTTGTATCAGAAAATGGCACCGGTTTTTGTTGACAAACATTCTCTCATAAAGGAGTGTTGTAGGTGCACATGTAGAAGTAATAATGTTATCTTGAAGTCGCCTATAGATTATTTTGTAATTACAAATAATTGCTCACATCACTTCTTTTTGACCACAGTGAACACATTAACGCATTTGCTTTATGTGTTTCCTTTTCAGTAAGATTCAATCAGGTCCAATATATAGTTGGTAGAAAAGTAAATGCAGAGCTAGACCATACTTTGTTATAGACCTAACTGTATTTTGCAGTGATCCTCAAAGCAGTTATTTTTTTCTGTTTTCATGAGATCTCAGATTAAGTCTCTCCTCCTGTTAGGTCAAAGGATTTGCTCATGTCTCATGTGTTTTTGTTGTGTGTCCACAGTCCTACAGGAGGCGGTCAGCACAGGTGACCCAGAGATGGTGCAGCTGGTCCTCCAGCGCAGAGACTACCTCAAGGCCTCCACTGCTCTGGGAGGGGTGCCTGAGCTGTTGGCCAAGATCCGAGAGGTCAGGCTACAACCCCCCGCCCCCTGACCCCAACTGACCTTGAACTACCTCTACCTGTCATTCATCTCCTCACTGAAGTCAAATCAATCACTATGTATGCTCCTGTTTTGTTCCACAGTCACCTGATTTCTATATGGAAATGAAGTGGGAGTTCACCAGTTGGAGTAAGCCCTTTTCTTTCCCCTTCACCTCCATAGATCCGTGGTAGGCCTGGGCGGATATTCCAGCTATCGGATATAAAATTCCTTGCCAGTATTTTCAATCGGCTATCTGGGTTTTATTTATTATTTTATTCATTATTTTAGTAATAAATAACAATGCCCCAGACAGCGAGATGACCCACCCTGCAAGGTGTTATCTCTCGCTCCGGCACGTTTAGAAAGGCTTGTGTCATTGGCTAACGGACTTTGCTCTTCCTTTGCCACACTTCCGCGTGCAACAGTCCCACTGGTGTCCCGCGTCTGTCCCAGTGACGTGTGCCGCATCTGGAAGCGTGGGGCCAGCCTGCGCGTGGATGCCACCCTGCTGGGCTTCGAGAACATGACCTGGATCAGGGGCCGGCGCAGCTACATATTCAGAGGAGACGGTACGCGGACGTCTGCCTGTCTGTCTGTGTCTGTTGGTCTGTCTGCCTGTCTGTCTGTCTGTCTGTCTGTGGCCTCATTTCCTTGTGTGATTCTCACCGCTGTCTAAACCAACCTACTTTCCCCATCAGACATGTTGGTGCTTTAATAATCCATGTGACGCTTCTCACAGCAGCAAGTGCAGGACGGAAGTAGAAATAAAAAGAAATGCAACATTTCAATAAGTGTAGAAAAACAACAACAAAAGCAAACAAAGACAGAAAATCTATATATAGACACAATGGGATAAGCAGGAGTCAATGGAAAATAATCGTTGACATTTATAACTAGATATAAATATAAATGATATAAACTAGATATTAACTGCCGTCTTTCAAAAGTAATCTCAAAACCCATCTCTTCAACATCACTTACAACACCTGACGAATCACTTTCCACCCTCTCTCTTTCTTATTTTCTTTTTTTGTGTTTTTGTTTGTTTTTGTTTTGTGTTTTTGTAAAGCATCTTTGGGTACCGAGAAAAGCGCTATGCATTTGCCCTGCGGACCTATTTGATTTCCCAATGTCTTCCTGTGTCAGCCGTCAGACTGTGATGCAGTCTCACTCGGTTTTAAAACGCGTTTGTCCTGCGCTCCTGTCCACGGCTCACTGTGTTGCAGACGCGTGTGCTGAGCTGATGGAGGTGAACCACGACGAGGAGGTGGTGGACACGGAGCGCTTCAACATATCCCAGGAGATGGAGGAGGTGACGCTGGACTCCATGCAGCCCGCCGAACAGGAAGTGGCCAAGCGGCTGACCACGCCCATCGTCAACACCTACCTGGACACCAAGAACATCGCCTTCGAGAGGTGAGGGCGTTTCGTTTTTGCTTTTGCCCCCCCTTGAAACAAAGATACTGCTGGTTCCTCCTCTATTATTATAATGGTTTTAGACATTATGGGTGTGATCACCAACACAGCTATTTATATATATATATATATATATATTTTTTTTTTATATAGACTGTCTTTTTTTTTTTAAATTAATTTATTATTTCTTTTGAAGGGGGGTTATAAACATAAAATATCCAGCTGTAACCAGTAAAAAGCAAAG
This sequence comes from Urophycis tenuis, assembly GCA_036785325.1. Classification (NCBI taxonomy): domain Eukaryota; kingdom Metazoa; phylum Chordata; class Actinopteri; order Gadiformes; family Phycidae; genus Urophycis; species Urophycis tenuis. The sequence goes on along the minus strand of JAXIVH010000070.1, from coordinate 704,269 downwards.
CATGAAGCTATGGTCATTCATTAAATGTAAATACTTAAGGCTAGCAGATGACTAAAATTGCCTCAGATTGTTATTGTCAACTCAATTAGTTGCACATTGCATCAAGACACATCAAGCTAAACTAAATGACGCTTGTGTTTTCTTAACAGAAATAAGGCTGGGATTTGGGGATGGAGGACTGACAAAACCGAAATGGTCAACGGATTTGAAGCAAAGGTTCATACGCAGTAGATGTACTTCACCTCATTCAGCACATGTCAATATTATTGCTAGCAACAGGTTTTGCTAGTGCTGGGCTAAGCTGGCAGGACACTGCGTTTGTTTGCAGGTCTTCAGTGTCAACAACGTCAATGTGATCATCCGCACGCGCACAGAACACCTCACCGACGAGGAGAAAGCCAGGATAAAAAGTGCGTGCGGTCCTGTTGTTATACTTCGGGGCGGGGGGGCGGGACGACTACCTTTTGTGTAATTCTTGTCGCACACAAAGGATACTGAACCCTCCGCTCTCCTTCCCTCCCAGGCGAGCGGAACGTGCTGGAGTCGCTCCTCGGGACGGTAGAGCAGCACATCAGCGCCCAGGGGGTAAGATGGACCCGAACCTGACCTCCACCGACCCGCGGGGTCCACGGTTGATGTGAACGGGTTTGGGTTTGTGCCCCCCCCCCCCCCTGCAGGATCTGACCCTGGAGTACGCCACCGCCACCAACCCCACCGCCATCACGCCAGAGGAGTACTTTGATCCAGACTTCAACCTGGAGGACCGAGACATCGGCCGGCCCATTGAGCTGAGCACCCGGACGCAGAAGTGAGCAGACGTTCTTGAGCTCTTCTGTTTTTGTTTTTATACACATCTTTTATATATAGGTTTACCCCCATTCTGTTGAGTGTATGTAGCTGTTAGATTAGCTTAGTCTTATGTATTAGCTTATCTAGTGCCAGCTTGCTCTTTATATGGGCTTTGCCCCAATTTCGACGAGGCATCCTAGATGGGTATTGGACTGTTTAATTTCTGTAGGAAGCATAGATGGGCAGGTTGAGTTGGCAAAATGTCAGCATCAGCTACTCCTTGAGGTGGATGTCCCATATGTTCCCATGCGCTCCACTCGACTTGTTTGAGTAACAAACGGTGTGTGTAGTTTGAGCGTTTCATGAATGGGCCCTTTTGTTTCAGTGCTTGCATGTGTGTACATAATGGACAATTCAATGACGTCGACTTTATTAATCCCAGACAGCAAATCTTGGTTAATTGTGTTGGATGAGGGAATGATGAACATTGTGGGCTCAAAATGTGCTTCACCTTGGCTACCAGGGCTTCTTGCAGCGATGTTCACATGATACTGTCTCATTCATGCAATCTTTTCCCACACTGATGCCCTAATCAGGAACATTCCACAGCAGGTATAAAGGTTATAGGAAGCCTAGGTATCTAGCTTGCATTGTGTTGGCTTTACCCGGTGTTATTTGCATGAGGCCTTGGACTTTTATCTTACTTTGTTTGTTGGCTTTGTTTTAGCCTGCCTGTATACCCATACACTTCATTAAGTCTCGTGTTGTGTTATCCTTTATTCCTTTGCGTACTTCCCTGTTTGTGTCACCTTACCTCACCTTCATGGTATCTCACTTCATAAACCCCATGTTACAAGTGTGCCACACCAGTCTTACTTTCTCCTGCCACACTGCCATAGCTACCTAGCCTTCACGCCAGCCTGACAACACGGGGAGGCCGTGCTGCGTGTTTCACCATGTGGCCTCCCGCAGGTTCAAGGGCACGCTGTGGATGAGCGAGGAGCACCCGCTGTCCCTGGTGGAGCAGGTGACGCCCATCATCGACCTCATGGCGCGCACCAGCTCCCACTTTGCGCGCCTCCGAGACTTTGTCACCCTCAACTTCCCCCCGGGGTTTCCCGTGAAGATAGGTACTGACCCGGCGAAGTGTGTGTGTGTGTGTGTGTGTGTGTGTGTGTGTGTGTGTGTGTGTGTGTGTGTGTGTGTGTGTGTGTGTGTGTGTGTGTGTGTGTGTGTGTGTGTGTGTGTGTGTGTGTGTGTGTGTGTGTGTGTGTGTGATAGAGGATGGATACCTGACACAAGCCCGACGGTATCCGACGGGTCGGGTCGGGTTCGGACAAATATTTCAAAATTATGCTCGGGTTAGGGTCACACTCAGTCACATCAGCGTGATTTGTAATTGACCTGGGTGTTAACCTGCGCATGTTGCACTCATCTGTTTGTTGACATTTCCAAAAACCTTGCAGTTGCTTAAACAAAGGCAGGGTTTCAACAAGCACAGACGGTAAATGTTCATAAGTTCATAAGTATGAATAAAATAGACTTCAACTGTGTCGGGTTCGGACATAAAAAGCTTTTCTGCCTGTCGGGCTCGGGTCGGGTTCGGTTACCGTTCTGTCAGGACGCGGGCCGGGCTCGGACAGAAAATTCCATCCCGATCCGCCCTCTCATGCGTGCGTGTGCCTGTGACTTTAAAAGAGCGGGGCAGATGGGGGGGGGGGGGCTGCGTGTTGCGCTCCAGTAGGCTCTGATCACGCATGGCGGCGCTTCGCTCGCCCTGCTCTGGTGCCTCACGTCATCATGTAACTGAAACTGTGGCTCACAGTATTGAAACGCAGATCCGCTCAATTGTATTCAAGTCTCCACTTTGTTTACTGGGTGCATGCGAACGCCGTCTGGCTCGCCCACGGCAGTCAACACGCGGGTGAAAAGCGGAAATAAAAGCGTCCTTTGTTTACGTTCACAACACTGTTGCCAACTACTCGCCGTTGCGCCCCACCGAAATGCGATGAAGTATAACCGGCATTTTTTGGCAGAAATGAATAAATCATTACAGATAATAATACTTAAAAGGTAGGGGGGTGGGGGGTGGCTCTCTATACACTGCGATTGACTGGCCGTGAGCCCAGAGGGGGGGTCGATACAGACACCCGGGCTGTCGTGTGAATGCTGTTGGTGAATGCAGGCTGTTAAAACAGCCTGCATTCACCAACGCGCCGACAGTGCTAATTCAAACACTTTTAAACAGCCGACTCCCTCGTTTTCGTTTCCCCTCGCCAACAGAGATCCCCCTGTTCCACGTGCTGAACGCCAGGATCACCTTCGGCAGCGTCAACAAGTGCGGCACCGAGGAGCAAGTGAGCACCCCCGCTGCCGTCTCGCCCACGCCCTCCACAGAGAGCGAGGACGCCGCAGGTAGGACTGCTGCTCGCTCGCCCACCACGGCTGGAGCACTGCAGCCGCTTGGTCATGACGTGGGGAACCTGGGAGAACGAGGTGTTGGAAAATATGTCAATGTTAATTTAATGTCTTTTTGAATCCTTTTGACAAAAGGATTCTTTTCAATGATAAACTTTAAAATAATGGTACAGCTCAGGACTCTTATGATGAAAGTGGTTTCGCTACACTTAGAAACATAACATTTGTTTAGAGCTGTAGGATGGGGAAAAGTGGGTGCCACAACAGTACAGGATAGGAGTGGAATAAAAAAAAAAAGACTTGTGTATGCATATGCATGTGTCTCTATACACAATAAGACTAATAGAACTCACTAGCATCAGATGGTCACACTTTGGCATCGCTCTCCTCCAGCCCCGCCCCTATTCCAGGTGTGTCCCTCCGTGTTTGAGGTGCCTGGCCACTACCGGCACCGCGGCGGCAGCCGGCACACGCCCGCGTCCAACCAGGACGAGGAACTCCTGCAGTACGCCATCCACCAGAGTCTCATGGAGTCCAGAGGGATGCCTGGCCAGGTAGGCAGGGGGAGGACTGGTGAGCGGTGAATGAATGGGGAAACAAGTGGACCACCGGTGGACTGTGAATGATGGTGAAAAGGAGAGTTAAGGCTGGGTTATGCTTCATTTATGCTTCCACGTTGACGCAACGCTGGGGGGTTGCGGACCCTTTACGGACCCTTTACGTCCCCCTTGCGTCCAACGCAAGGGCCTGACGTGCACCTCCCAAAAATCCTAGATGCACGTCGAGGCGACGCAACCCCAACGCAGCGGCTTTGGCTGTGATTGGTCCGCGATAAATGCTTCGACTGATTGGCGACAACATATATATATATATATATATATATATATATTTAACTTTTGCCTTCATTTCTGTAAACTTTTTTTTTACTCGCTAGTAATCCGTATGTAATGACCAGAATGATCATTCTGGTCCCTCTACCGGTGTGGCATTGAATTGCATTTCTACACGTAAACCCCACGCAGAACCATCACAGGCTCATGACTGCGTCCGAGCAACTGTGTGGCCATTGCGTGATCACTACGTAATCCCTACACAGAAGCATAACCCAGCCTTTAGGGTGACTGGATGAGTGTGAATAGTGAATTAATTGGGGTGAGAGGATGAATGGTGAACAGTGAAAGGATTGTGAACAAAAGTGAATAAATGGCGATAAAGTGTAATTTCTTATTAGAATTAGGTTAATGGATTAGTTGTGAGTGAATGAATGATCAGACGGTTAGACTCGTTTATCTACAGCTCTGAAGACATGCATGCATTCACTGAGCGAGGCTTCAAACTTTAAAGTGCTGCTGTGGCTGCTGTTTGCATGACCTTGCAGGATGCGGCTTGGGATGACGCTAATGGAGACTTTGGTGACACCGTGCTGAGCAGCCAAAGTGACAGGTACGTCCACTGGGGGGCGCCAGGCGCTCAGCCCCGTACTGAGCCACATCCGTGTTCTCATTCAGGAAGCAAACGATGTGTTCATCAAGCGTATGCATCTTTCTCATAATATTTTGTTGCGTTTGCGAACGTGTTCTCAGTCTTGAGTACACATACACATCCCGAGGTCTTTGTATATAAATATATATATATATATATATATATATATATATATATAACCTTTTTGTGTCCTCGCACTCCTGTTCCAGAAGCTTCCCAGAGGGGGCGCTGACGGACTACGGCGGCGACACCTCCAGCCCGGCTAGCTCGGCCTCCAGCCCCGAGGCCGAGCTGCGGCTGGCCATGGAGCTGTCGGCCCGGGCCCAGGAGGAGGAGGAGACCCGCAAGAAGCAGGAGGAAGAGGAGCTCGCCAGAATACTGCAGCTGTCGCTCACCGAGAAGTGAATCCCAGCTCTAACCCCCTCGCTCCCTCCCTCGCTCCCTCCCCCCGACCCACACACCTTTCCCCAGCCCCGCCGTAACCATGGATACGTTCCAGAGCGAGCGACCGCCACACCTCAGCCTATAGCTTCCCAAGCCGCTACTACGATCATCTATGCAAACTCTCAAGTCTTTGTTGTACGACAAACAGGTCATTGATGCACAGGCAGCCACAGACTCCCCCTTTTTTTCCGAGAGCTATTTTTGGTAAGAACACGCTCCTTTATATCTATATTTATATCTTCCGCGTAATATACGTCATTTCCTTCCGGGTACTCCTTTGAGATCATTTTGTATGGGTTTTTTATTTGTTTTGCTTTGTGAAGCAACCCCCCCCCCCCCCGCGTAAGTGTTTGTTTCTCCTCTTGCCGCCAGCCAGAGGAGAGGCGAGAGCTTTGGGTAACAGCCAGGTCTCCATGTATCGCGTTTACCATCAAGGGGTGAATATATCAACGCTCGGTTTCGGAGAAGGCCAAGGTGTTTACCAGAGTCACTGTTATCTCAGGGTTTCATTTTTTTTTCCCCCACTTCCACTTTATTTGTTTGGTAGCTGGTGACAGGGAGCAGGGGGTAGGGGGTGGGGGTGGGGGGGGGGGGGGCCTGCCGCCTGGCTCCTGGCCGCAGACACGGCTCTGGTTCACCGTGGGGATGTGGGTCACCGTGGGGACGTGGTACCACATGGTGCAGGGGTTCCTTCAGAGCTAGGTGCTTTACCAGGGGTCAAGGAGGGCAGGGCTGAGGAGAGCACGTTGGCATGGCGACAGACCCTGCCCTCGCCGGCTGACGTTGGCAACAGGGTCTGATTGTTGAACATTGGTGTTGGACTAAGCGAGAGGCTGTGTCTGCTTTGGGGTTGTTGTTTTTTTTTGGTGTGTGTGTTTGTTTCCCCGCCCCCCATCTTGTGTCCTCACTAGACTGTATCGAGGATGATGATGATCCACGTCGACTTGTTTTAAAAGGAAATACACAAGGCGCCCACTGTGCCAGTAAGGCATGGGGTTTAGATGTCTCATAGACAGTGTTGACATTAAGGTCTTTTTTTTTCTTCTTTTTTTCACCTTCTACAGGGGTGTAGGGCTCTGTTGACATCCAATGGGAATTGCTTCAAGAAAGTGGTTCCCAACCTTTTTATTGCCCGTGACCTTTTTATCTTGAAAATGTTTGCGATGCCATCTTCAACTTTTGTGTGTCCGCTTCCACACAAATTGGCTTCCACCCAGTCAACATCTGCCGGTAACATCAATGTCCCGCTGCATCGCTCTGGACACACACGGGACACACTCAGTGATTCGTCGTGGTCTGCTCGCGGGCTACGAAGCATCAGGCAGTTTGTAAATACAGGATATCTGTGAGACCTTTTTAAAAAAAGAAAAAAGAAAATCGTGTAGCTATAGCTTATGTCAGCGATCTCCTGCTACCCCGTATGCATAATTTGGAGACCCCAAGTGGGGTCGCGACCCCAGAGTTGGGAACCACTGGTTTAAGGTTCCTGACATTAGTGGATGGAAGCGAAGTCTGTCGAAGCTCTGTGTGGCTAAATTCAATGAGCAGTTTTGTTAACCTGAAGGGACAAACAACCAGAACTTTAGCTAGTCTGCCGCTAATTGTTGCCACTAATAAGAGTTGAGGGACACTCTCTGCCGCGTCCTCAAGGCCACTGAAATCAAAACTTGGGTAAAACTTCTGTGGTGTTTCGAGATGACATCACGGTAGCCATGTGTTGGGGGTGTTAACACGACTGACCGAGTGGCGCTGGAAGCATTAACCACTTAACAAAGGACTCATCACTAGTCTGCGTTGCTGCATTGCGTCTTTGGAGAAGGCTGTGGGTTTAAAAAAAAAAAAAAAAAATTCACCCTAATAACGATTTTTGCCAAACTTGTCTGATTTGGTGGGATTTTTTAATGCTCAAAGTAACTGCTGCAAATGTGTTTTTTTTCTGTTTGTTTTTTTTACATTTAAAAAATTACATTGTTCTGTTTTATTGTTATTTTTATTAAATGAAAGCACTTTATTCACATGTGTATTCATGTCTATCCAAGGTTATTTACGCAACAAATAAAGATAACATCTG
>JAXIVH010000070.1:684565-692065 GCA_036785325.1 Urophycis tenuis | reverse complement strand
ATGGATACAGCTATCTGCTGCTATGTATTGGGACCTGCCATATGTATTGGGACAGCTACCTGGTAAACAGTATGGATAAGCTATCTGCTGGAGGTACAGATCAGCTACCTGCAAAAGGTATGGATACAGCTACCAGGTAAACGTTATGGATAAGCTACCTGCTAGAGGTACGGATACAGCTACCTGCTAGTCTGTGTCTCATTTACAGGTAACCACCATCTTGGAGCGTAGACAACAGTCGAGCATTGCAGACATCCTGACTGTCTCTGTAGACATAAATACAATTAAAGATAGGGGCCTTTGATATTTGATCATCTAAATAATACACATGTCCGAGGCTGTGTTGGATTGGAAAAGCAAAAAACGAGCCCTGTTCTCTTCCTGTGACTACGGTATGGCGGCCATGTTGAGGGCGTCTCTGTTGATTTCGGCGATGGTTCTCTCTGGTCTCAGACATACTGCCAGGCGCTGTGGATCAGGAGTGCATTCAGTTATAGTGAAGACAATAACAAGGCCAACAATGACCACATTAAAAAGGGACCGTGATAGAACATTCAAGTGTTTCTGTTCTTTATCAGCATCGTGCTTCATTCAACTGAGTCATTGTTTGACTTTGAGTTGGTGAGTGATGGTAAAATACATCCTGCCTCTCTCCGACAAAAATACATGTTATTGATTTAACTTCCTGAATGACGGCGTCTTGATTGCTTTTCATTCAGAGTTTGTTCATCTTTCACCCCTCTGTGACTAGTCGCTCACAGCTTTGTGAACGTTTAATACGATAAATATAAACCTCAAAAGTTAGCATTTTTATTTAGAGTCAATGTTCACAAGAGACAAGTGACGTCTCTCAAATATACCAGTCCAATCCAGTGTCAGACTGGGAAAAAGAAAATGCTACAGTATTTCTCGTTTGATGATTGGTAGGTGGAAAATAACAGAGAGATTGAGTATTCCTTTAAGAAATGCAGCCTGGACCTGTTGGTTGTAGTGTTAGGGGGACTGAATCTATGGCCCAGGGGAGCCACTGGAAGTCAGCGAACGGGGTGTGGGGAGTCCCACAGGATTGGCTGGGCTTCACAGCTTGTGCTTGTTACACCTAGAAGAGGCCAGACGTGTTTCAACCAGTGGTCCTGCCAGCCTGTTTCCAAATGTCACTCAGGGTGTTTTTTGCGGAAGACAGACGTGGCCGAGCGACACGTGACCCAGAGCGAGAGCAAAATTGGATAATGGCAGGAGTGTTGGTGGTCGCTGTGATGTACCGATGCTAAATGCACTGTAATGTTAATGTGCCTTCCTGCCCGTGAACACTCAAAGCGCTTTACAATTAGTGCCAGTCACATTAACCCACTCTCACGCATACACACACACACACACACACACACACACACACACACACACACACAGCAATGTGGGCCATGCAAAGCCAGCTCATCAGCAGGGGATGTCTTGCTTTAGGACAACTAGGACACTTTTTCTTCTTCTTCTATTTTTTTTTTTTTACACTAAAGCTACCAAAGGATTTGACCTGCGTTGAACCCTGTTCCCAGTTCATTGTGTGCACGTCTATATTTCTACCGCGCATATTGTTCATGTAGAATTTCCCGCCTGGGATTGATAGAGCACCTGTTGTCTTAGCTCATCGTAGCTCAAGGGTCTTGCACACTGCCTCCACAAACACCAACAAACACCAACCTGGGGCCAGTGCGCCTGGCCTGCCGTTGGTGGTTTGCTGATGTCAGAAGAGGTTTCCTCAACCGACGTTCTACAGTTGATCTTTGTCGGGGTGCAGTGTGCAAGTGGTGCCCCCCCCCCCCCCCCCCCGTTAGCCTAGCATGTTTCTGCACACCTGTTTGAGCGAGCCGGGGGTCCACACCAGCTTGTAGACCATGTAGATGGGAATCCACATGAAGGAGGAGAGCCCCACCATGTAGCCCACCTTGATGCTCCAGTCCGGGTACTTGTAGTCAAACAGGGTGAGTGGGGCGGGCTTCACCATGGAGCTCACTATTATGTACTAGAGACAGAGAGAGTCCAGATGGAAGATTGGTGTTACTAACAGGCTAGGGATGGTACATCACATTATCTCAATGGCTGGGCTACGGTATTATTTAGACAAATGTTATAGACGATGATGGAAGTCATTCCTAAGAGGAACAGCGTGATGTTAACCTGTTACAAGTGACGACTTTAACATGCGAGTACAATATATAACCTGTCACGTGTCACATCACATTGCAAACCATCTGACATCTGGTTTACATCTGACAACCTTTGGCCTCTAATAAATAAATAAATACATAACATATTATAAATTGCTATTTTGTGAATGTGTAGTGGGTATACCGCTGTGATTATTTATCTTTTGATATATCTATAAAAAGTAAAATATTATACTTATATATACAGCCTTATTGAGTGCAAGACCACTAAAGGGGTTAGGGTTAGGCTGAGTTCTCTGTTCCTGTGTTCTTACCGCCAGAAAGGCTGGACTGATGACAACCCAGCACACCTTCCAGAACATTCCTGGGGCACTGCCCAACATGGCCTTGATGTCATTGCTGAAACGGTTGATACCTGCAAGACATTAAAAATGTATCAAATAAAATAAAAATACACATTTGCATATACATTTACATTTTGGGCATGCAGCAGATGCTTTTATCCAAAGCAAAAAGTACATTTGTCAGAAGAAGGTGAAACATTAATTAACATTACGTCACCAAGTTTCAAGCATTTCAATTGCTAGTATTGCTAGTATACAACATCTCTGGCTAAGTTACAAAGAGCTTTTTTGGGGGGGAGGGGGGTCGGTAGAGGATGGATGTTATGCAGGGTTCAGGTGAACTCTATGAGGTGAACTAAGGTGAACACATGTCGAATTCAACAGTGATAACAACAGATCATTTCTCTCCCACCGTAAAACCAGGAGACAGCAATGGCTTCGAGGAACCCAACAGCGATGATGGAGGAACCTACTCCAAACTCCTCCAGGAGCTTCACAACGTAGGCTCCACCCTGTCAACATACAGGGGCCATGTTCCCACCGGTCACTTGTTTCCCCATTCCCTTATCCCTACATAGTCACAATCACTATGGAGTAGACTCTTTTGGGAACAAGCAACACAGGGAATTCGGACAGTCATTACACACTGGAATTCCATCGACGTGACAGCTAATTTGCATCAAGCGCCTTTGCGCACCTTCCATCGCTATTGGATGATTCCAATGTCAAGGAAAACCACCATGCATCATGGGATAAAGTGCAGACATAAGTGCATTTTGGGTATAAGGTAGTACACATACTGCACTATAAGGGGCATAAATAGTGCCCTTTACATGTCACAAGTAGACGAATTCCAATCTGTCCAGTGATTCAGAAAGCAATATTAGCCTCATGCTAGCAGAGAAGCAGAAAGCAGAAAAACGCTCTAAAGGAATTTCCAATATTTAAGACATTCTAAAAATGTTTTAAGGCAAACTGTGAGAAAATGAGCTAGCTTACGTGTGTGAGCGTGCTCAGTGAGCCCAGAAAGCACACGATGACCAGCAACAGAACGAAAAGCTCCCGTCTGTGAGAGAAAGTGTCGGGGTATTCATCCAGAACAGCTGTAATGATGGCCTCCAGCCCACCAAACTAAAAGCACAGAAATAAACAAAACACAAGCATACGATCAAAGCACAATCACTCCAAAACACTAGGATGTCCAACGACTTTACAGTTTGTTTAACATTAATGTGTAATAATAGAATAAAGACCACAACTACAGAATATTGGCCTAACTGAAGTAACTAATTAGTACTGGACTAATTAGTAATTGTAGTGACTTGAAGGTGCTGTAGGTGCTATAGACTCTGGTCTTAGCCATTAGACATTATAGGTTAAGTGACAGGCCTTCAGATGCCTTGTTCTTACCGTGCTGTCAAGGCCTAGAGTTATCATCATCACAAAGAAGATGATAGCGAAAAAGGTGGAGCCCATCATATTGGCGATGGCCTCTGGGTAGGTGATGAACAGTAGACTTGGGCCTAAACAAAGGAGGAAAAGCTTCTGTTGTTTAACCAACACAGAGGGGCCAGCACCATCTCTGGTGGAACATCATGGTGATCACTCATTCTGATTGGTTCAAGTGACTTCCCCTAGAAATTATTACATGTCATAGCTGATGACCCAAAAGTGTTTGCCGCCAGAGTTAAGGCTGCTGCCCACTAGGCAACTTTTAAATTTGGGGTTAATTTCGGCAGTGCACCACATCTGGTCTTGATGTTCAGTCTTGCCTTGTCGTTGGGTTTGGGGTCCATTGCAGGCTACTGGGAACATGCAGGATACACACACTGTCTGACTAACCCTCGCCTTAGCTGAAACTCTCCCAAACCTGTGAGGTATATTTGTATGACAACTGCTGGATTTATCAACACAGCGCCACATTTCTGCTGAAACGAACATTTCAAGCACCATTTCAAGCCGGCCTTTTTGAAGGTTAGAACAAAAGGACTTGGTGCTCTGGGAAATAGCTAAGCAGCAGTTTAGGCCATTAAGAATTAGAAGGGAGAAAATCATGGGTTTATTTCTGATCTACAGAGGGCAGAAAAACCCATTGTGTTAAGACCCCCCCCCCCCCACACACCACATGACTATCAGTGCTGACTTCAGCCCCAATCCCCTCCACCTCTCCCCCACTCTCCCTCACTCTCCCAGTGGGGTGACTCATTATCAGGGGGAGTTGTCAGCTAGTGGGTGGGAGCCTTTACTGTGGTACCTAAAGTATATACAGATGTGTTTGCATTATATCAGAACAATTATATTAACATATCAACATCGTTTTCATCAACGCAAAAAAAGATTTGTCAATCATTTGGCAGACCATGTGCAACACACCTGTGGACCACAAGGGGTTGGGGATTGCTGGTAAATTTATTGTGATGTCCGGTGAAGTTTGCATTGGATTGAGTTTCAGCGGCTCACCCTGATCCTTGGCCACATCCTCCACTTCCACCTTCCGCATCTCAGCCATGTGGCCCAGGACCGTGAATATGACGAAGCCCGACACCAGGCTGGTCAGGCAGTTCACCAGGCTGGTTACTATGGCGTCACTGCAGCAGGCATCACATGGTCATTATGCCATACCAGTATCAAAGAGGCGAGAGAGGCAACTGTTAATACGGTAAGATGATGATAATAACAATAATAATAATAATAATAATAATAAAAATAATAACATATAATATTGGTATAAGCATAGGTTTAACCATTGCTAGTATACAACATCTCTTGCTAGGTGCTAAGTTACAAAAAAGCAATTATAAAGTGCCAAGACGTACAACACAGTCAGTACGTTTACATGCAGCAAGAAATTCGAATTTCTAATCGTATAAGACATCGTTCTGACTTTTTAAGTGCATGTAAACACCTTAATCCGACCTACTTCGGACCTACTTCGGACATCTCAAAATCGGATAACAACACCTGGATAATTCGTTCATAGTCGGACTTTTAACGGCATGTATACTCAGCAATCAGATCTGAATCGGATTTTGCATTCTGCGCATGCGCAGTGCCATTCTGCACATGCGCAGCGCCACATAGCGTCCAGAGTCAGCCCATGCTCCGGCTGTTAATCCGATTCTCTGAACGGCATGTATACTCGGACAAGTTATCCGGTCTTACGTATGTCATTATCTGATCCGATCAGAAATTCGAATTTCTTGCTGCATGTAAACGTACTGAGTGAGTCATCACTTGGGATTAAAATAGTGTCCATGCAGTGAGTTGGCAGAGTCCTTACCGATAGCAGTTGTTAGTGAAAGGGTTGTAGCTGGAGAGGGCCAGGAGCACGCCGAACCCCGGGCCCAAGGAGAAGAATATCTGTGCTGCAGCATCTACCCACACCTACACACACACACACACACACACACACACACACACACACACACACGCACACACACACACATTGATTACTACAGCTTTCCCACCCACATACGCTACTGCACACCTGACCTGTCCACACCTACACACAACACACACTTTACTTCTTACCCATCCCCACACTCACAACAACACACATATTAATACACACCTTACCCAGTCACACACACACACACACGTTAGTACACTTTACACACCCACACACTCACAACACAAACGTGACTACACACCTTAGCTACCCACACACACACAGTACCTGATTTACTACACATCTTACCCACAAACAACACACATCCTACTACACACATACTACTACTACACATCTTACCCACACACAACACACATCCTACTACACACCTTACCCTCCACAACACACATCCTACTACACACCTTACCCACACACAACACACATCCTACTACACACCTTACCCACACACAACACACATCCTACTACACACCTTACCAACACACAACACACATCCTACTACACACCTTACCCACACACAACACACATCCTACTACACACCTTACCAACACACAACACACATCCTACTACACACCTTACCCACACACAACACACATCCTACTACACACCTTACCCACACACAACACACATCCTACTACACACCTTACCCACACACAACACACATCCTACTACACACCTTACCAACACACAACACACATCCTACTACACACCTTACCCACACACAACACACATCCTACTACACACCTTACCCACACACAACACACATCCTACTACACACCTTACCAACACACAACACACATCCTACTACACACCTTACCCACACACAACACACATCCTACTACACACCTTACCAACACACAACACACATCCTACTACACACCTTACCCACACACAACACACATCCTACTACACACCTTACCCACACACAACACACATCCTACTACACACCTTACCAACACACAACACACATCCTACTACACACCTTACCCACACACAACACACATCCTACTACACACCTTACACACACACACAACACACATCCTACTACACACCTTCCCCACACACAACACACATCCTACTACACACCTTACCCACACACAACACACATCCTACTACACACCTTCCCCACACACAACACACATCCTACTACACACCTTACACACACACAACACACATCCTACTACACACCCTACCCACACACAACACACATCCTAATACACACCTTACCAACACACAACACACATCCTACTACACACCTTACCCTCCACAACACACATCCTACTACACACCTTACCCTCCACAACACACATCCTACTACACACCTTACCCACACACAACACACATCCTACTACACACCCACACCTCCACGCAACACACATACACTGTACAACAAGTTAACAGCAGAATAGAACACAACACAATAGATTTGTTTCACAGTGCAGCACACCAAATAGATATGGTTTCCCTGAATATGACATCAATATAGCTTAACAATAAAGACGCAAGAAGGGTAAAATACAGTAAACATTTAGATATCAATATTAAGATGCCGTTGCCAACACACAGTCTATATCAACCTCAGTACTGT
>JAXIVH010000070.1:669565-679565 GCA_036785325.1 Urophycis tenuis | reverse complement strand
AGGCCTGTCTGTATTTTAAAGTGTTGTGAGCAGAGCATGCAAATACTCATACTATCTTAGCAAAATAAAAGGAAATCACTAATACCATATATTTTATTGACTATCTATGTGTTTGTTTGTTCTTTAACTAAACATTTAAACACATGATATTGTGGAATGATCAATAGCTTCAGCCAATCCCAATTCTCATTTTCAAACTGATCCAGCCAGGATCCAACATTGGGTCCAAATGCTTAAAACATGGGATCCTGAGACATCTTGACTTCCTGATCTCATGTAAATGTATTTGGGTGAGGAAGCTCTGTTACAAAAAAAAAAAAAAAGGTGCACTCGTTAGGAAAACCCAATAAAATGCTTTGTAATCCAATCCCCCGCTTTTAGCGCAGCGCACCGCTATCAAAGAAGAACTGGACGGGGAGGATGAATCACATATCAACATATGGGAGAGTGAAGTGAAATGAGGTTAGCTTGGAGAATGGATCCAACAATGAGACGGCGGGACTCGGGTCACCCAGCACCCAGCATCGTGGACTTGTGGCTCCTTGAAGCCATGATGCATCCTCACTCGCTGGCCTGTCCACAGCATCGCCCAGAACTGGCTTCAACGTGTCACGTTTGCGTTATTCTTTCAAGAGAAGCCGCACACGTCTGTACGCTGATGCTTCAAAAAAAAAACTAAACCGTTGTCATTTGAGCTAACGTTCTCAGCCTCAGCCTACGTTCCTGGAATGGGTCCTTTCTTAATGGTTATTATTTGCCACGGTCCCGAGTCTTCCCAGAGTTGTGATTCCTTCTTCAAGGCTAAACAACCAGCCATGGGGGGGGGGGGGGGGGGGGGGGGGGGGAACCAAAGGTACTTCAGCCAGGGACCGGGGCCCCCTGAGGGCCCGAGCCATAACAACCAATCCTTTAGTATGCCATGCCGGCGTTAGCATACACTCCTGTCAATCTGGATCGGCACACACGTGCAGATGAACATCAGAACGACAGCACATATTCTAACATGCCCTTGTAGCCATTTAGAGACATGTCGACTCCAATCACACATGGAGCTGTGCATAGCAGGCTAGCAGACCGCTGGAGCCCAGCGAGTTGGCAGACAACCCCCTCACACACACTAGATATGGATATGACAGCAGCATTAGTTATTAGGATTTGGATTTTTTGTTGTTTGTATATTTGGCTATCAGGGTTTTGGTTGCGATTGATTTTTTTGGGGGGGAGTGTAACCTTAATATTTTGGGTGGGTAGGGGAGACATAACTTCTGAGTAAAGGGAACTTTCCTGCATTGCAAAAATAACAATTAATTTTAGCTTTCATTTGTGCCTAGGTCTATGGATTAGGGGCTGGGCACTAAGGCTCATTGTTCAGGTTGGTGGTGAGGCTTCTTTACCACATGTTTTTATGGACATTTTCCTGATGGTGGATGGCGGGGATTAGAGTTACAGGTTTCATTGTAGGTCCCTCATATTGCTTACATTTCCTCGCCTGCGCTGGTTACTTTGGGCTCCAGGTCTCTTGCGCGTTGTGCAATGTGTTTGCAGCATTTTGGAACAAGCCAACAAACGGAGCGGTCTCGGGCTGGACCGAGAGCAGAGCTCAGAACACTGTTGTGGAGGTTTCTCCCTCAGAGAGAAGGTTGTGAGAAGCTCAGGAAATGGCTCAGTCGGGCAGAAGTCCTGGCATTTGAGGTCCCATGATGTAGAGGAGGTTGCGACGGGGGGGAGGGGGCGACCAGGATCAACAGCACATTAGTGATAATCAATATGATAATCAATATGCATAAGGAAGTACAGGATAGACGGTCTGACCGGACATATGTTCTGCTGCCGTGGGTTCAAGAAGACCTGTGAGCGTGGCCGCCAATAACAAACCGGTTCAGAGTAGTGGAATCTCACCTGTAGAGTTACCTATTACTGCAGTACTACTGCAGTATCTCATGAGTACACACCAGGAGATCATGGTCTGAACACTAACCTGCCAGGCTTGATTTAAATGAGCTGTGGTATACATTTACATTGACATTTACATTAAGGGCTTTTAGCAGATGCTTTTATCCAAAGCAACTTACAAACTTAAGTCGACTTACGTACCATTGTCAGAAGAAGGTGAAACAGTTCATTGCTGTTAATAAACTCATTCACAGCGGCAGTAGCTCAGTAGGTAGAGCTTGTGGACAGAGCGGGTCGTCCAGTAGGGTCCAGTAGGGTCATCCACTAACTGTAGGGTCGCCGGTTTGATCCCCTCGATCCCCCACCTCCACATGTCGAACCCCACCAATGTACTGATTGTAAGTCACTTTGGACAAAAGTGTCTGGCAAATGGCCCCTTTAAAGTGATGGTTCGGAGTTAAATTCACCCTGAGGTAATTTACACCAATAGTCATGCATTCAACACTCCATCGAAATGTATTGACAACTGGAATAATTGAATACTTGAAATTAGATGGAGTGTTGAATTCACTAACCTTTTCCTTAGACTTGTGAGTTTTGAAGAGGACTTTTACAAACTTATCCGGAAAGACAGAAGAGACGTTGACGCAGCGGTAGCCTTAGCAACAGCTAGTTGAAGCTATCAGAAAAGTGCTCTTTTAAATAAACTCCTGGTGTATTTACAAACTTTAAAATGCCTCGTTTTGTGAGTACAGACCATATATGTACTACTACAGAAGTTGGGTAACAATCCATGCATTATTAGTAGAGTCATTGACAAGATGTACCCACTGTACCGGGCACTCCAGTACGAAGTCTTTCGGCTGATAACCCTAAACTTGATAAATATTGACCGTCGCTAAAAATGCATCCGAGGGGGTATTTAGCATGACTATTGGTGTAAATTACCTCAGGGTGAATTTCACTCCGAACCATCACTTTAATACAGTAAGAGAGTCAATAGAACAAGTTTCGAGCATTTCAAATGCTAGGTTAGACGTTAGACTAACAACATACAAGAGCATGAGGGTAGATTGTTTTTTTGGGGGGTGGGGGGTCGGTAGAGGATAAATGTTATGCAGGGTTCAGGTGAACTCTGAACATATTATCCCCGTTTTTACAGAGCATGATATATTAAGATATTGAAGACTTGAGGTAGTCGGCCGACAAGACTTTCATAGAGCAGGAGTCAAGACGAATGACATGATGGGCCTATCACTTATTGAGTATGTAGGCCTAGCCTAGATTAAAACTAGAAATATAATTTTCAAGAATTCATGATCGTGTTCAGGGTCAATAAGTCAAATACAAACTGTTAACCTGAATAGAAATGAGGAATAAAGGTGAAATTAATGATATTGCTTGACATCAGGAGGCGTCCGTCTCCGGCTGCTCCTCTTATCCCTCCCCAGTCATGTCAGTCTTTGTTACCGGTCCATCCTTTCACTAGCTTATCTACCTGACAGGTTTGTGCTTCAAGCAGAACCCTGGTGCCCGAAGTCCACATACAAATGCATGCGCACACACGCACACACACACACACACACACACACGCACACACACACACACACACACACACACACACACACACACACACACACACACACACACACACACACACACGCGCGCGCGCGCGCACACAAACACACACACACACGCACACACGCGCACACACACACACACACACACACACACACACACACACACACACACACACACACTCGAACAACACCTTAGATATGTTTTTTTTTCGAGCAAGTATGCCTAGTTGTCATTCAGCAAATTCTTAAACCATAAAACTATACAGCATGTTTTTTTTTCTTTCATTTGTGTTGTTTTTATAGCTATATATCCACAGGCCTATCCATATATACACAGATATGCACCACGGATGTATAGGTATAGTATTATTTATGCACGCTGTATAATGATTTGAGAACGTTTCCTTTCTACAAGGCGTGGTTCGGTTGGTTTGACACCAACTCCCCCTTCTGGACATTTCAATCAGTCAGTCGGTCTATGGTTTGAGGACTTAAGTAGTAAGTAATTAAACGTTTTTATGGGTTAACAATAATACTGATTCTGTCCAGATGTTGAGGCCCTAGATATTTGATGAAACATATTTATGGATAGGCTAATGTTCAACTATAGGGCTACATGTTGTAATTTTTCGACCACAAGATGGCACGAAAGGCTATGGGTGGAGGGCGTATAGCCTAGTTGAAGTAGGCCTCCTGAAATTCTGAAGTTGAATTAGCTCCAACAAACGTATTTGCACATCCGATTGAAAACTTAACGGTGAAGATAATGATGCTAGAGTGTGTAATTTGACAGAAATGCCATTAATGCCGTCAGCTATTGAGTGAAATTGGCTGGGGGAATATCTGTTTTGAGATGACTGCGAGCCAATAGATTTCAGTGCGTGGTTTGGAGAATCCATCATGCCTGTGAAGCACAACTTTGCGTGAAATACTAATACTTTTCTCAATGGTGACGGAACGTAGGGAGGGTTCGTGATGGTGAGCACGAATGAGTGTGATACCGGGTTGCGTAGAAAGGTAGGCAGGCCTACTGTTTCTTTCTTTCACTGTGTGTGTGTGTGTGTGTGTGTGTGTGTGTGTGTGTGTGTGTGTGTGTGTGTGTGGGGTGGGGTGGGGGGGGGGGGGGGGGGGGTATCCCCATAGTTTCCCATATCCCCATAGTTACCACCCACAGAAACTAAGGGATAGTTTTTTTTCAACCTGGTACATGTTGTCGAGTATGAGCTATAATGAGCGGTGTTGTTTATTGCATCTTAAAAGCACCTTCAACTTAAAGTTGCAATGTGTAACATTTCAAATACGTCGTAATTAATTACCTGGCAATGCATATCACCAGTCAAAGCTGATCCATAGTGATTTCAATAAAAAATAAAAAATGCTGGCCAGCCCTACCTTTCTCTTTCTTAAATAGACTCTTACTAGGGTCACTCCCAAAGCCCCTCCCACTCATGCCACCCAGCCAGCCAGGCTAGTTTGCGTCACACAGCCAGGGTGCACAGCACACTGTTATCGACTTACATATATAACCGAGAAAATGGGAGGGCTTCAAAAAACAATGCAGGTGTAGGGTGAATATACACTTTTTGCAGATAACTGGCTCAATAAACATATTCTGTCAAGTAGGCTATACGTGAACTTTTTAGACCAAATCTTCCGAACTATTGATGTATGGGGGGCGTGTGTGTATGAGACTTGTTTCCTTGAGGCTCATAATGTGGGTGTACTGGTTCTAATAGGGGCGTGTGTCTGAGTACTGTTTCTTTAAGGGGCGTGTGTTAACCGCGGGGGGCGGGGAGGGGGGCATTGAAAGCACCTTGTGGCGTTCTGTGAGCGTTCGGCAGCAGATGCGAGCAGTTGGACCTTGTGGTGGAAGTGGACTCCATGGTAACAACGATGACAGGTGAGGCAAAGAAAAAAAAAAGACATTCGTCATACACACTTTTTTAAAGATGTTATTTTTCTTTTATAGGTTACCCCCCCTTTAACGCTTTCTCTGTTGTGTTGTAGAAGGCGAAACACGTCAGAGACTGGTGCGCACCGTCAAGAAGGAGGTGGGTGTTTTCATCCTAACAATATTAGTGAATAGCAGAAGGAAACACATTGTGCACGGACATCCTCGCCCATTGCCAGAGTTTCCTCTGAATGTCAGCGGTTTCACTCGCTAAAGCCTCGTCAGTTTCCCCCTCATCGGATGCTCACGTGTACATTACCATAAGTTTATGCACCTTATCGACTGCCTTTTTTTATTTTTTTATTTTATTTTTTTTGTTTTAACTACGACACTTTATAGACACTCAATATATAAGTCTCTTGTAGTTGGTGTAATTTTTGTGTAAAGTCATTTAATTTGCAACCACAGCCCCATCCACCTGTCACTCGGAAAAATAAACATTTGCTGGCGTTGGAAGAACAAACTGTTCGGCGTGGTCGAGGTTGGACCGTCATCAACCCCACCGACCCCTTATGTGTTGCCGTGCTGTGTGTCATAGTTGTACTTTTAACATTCGGATTACCTTGTAATTACTCTCACCTCTATTTTGTTCGAGGGAAATAGCTTACTATTTTGGTGTGTTGCCTTTGAATAAGGCTTGTATAACAGCAATTGGCTATTTTGTGATTGTATTACCCTCCCAATCTGTCCTGGTCCTGGATTTGTTGAGACCATTGAATTAAAGAGAATAAAATAGAATAGAATAGAATAGAATAGAATGGATAGCAACATAGTTGTACAGCATGTGTTGTAAGTGTGTATACCACATGAAAACGATGACATGTCGACATATCTCAATTGCATTTTGGCCTATGTAATTCAGAGATCTTTCCCAGAATATGCCAGCAGACTCGTAGCAAAATTCAGTTTTTTTCCCAATGAAAAAGCTAATCTGCTTTCTTGAAAATGTAGTCAACATGGAGGTCCAACTGTCTTCACATTTAGTCATTTCAAGCGTGGGCAGTCCTTTGCTCTATTCCATATGGTCCTCCAAACTAAAAGGTATTGTATTGTTACCATCACCCAGACAAGTATAACAATCACATCTGGAGAGGTTAGTCAGTGACTTGGATCAGATTTTCAATGCATGCTGTTTGTCTTATCAGTCCCAACCAGACAAACCCTGTGATTCAAACCGCGTTGCTAAGGCCCGGGCTGAAATGTAACCAGCATGCTGAGCACAAATCCATCTTGTATTCCGAGGTGCTTTTCTCTGTTTGGGATTCAGCGTAACAGCTCGTCAGCTAAAGACCAGTTTCATCTGAAAGGGTCTTGATGCACTTGAATACGAGAGCACTGCGTGCTCGCTACCTGGATGACAGGGTTGATGACTGAACAAATAGGCAGCCGAAATAAGCAGGTTGCATATAAAGGTATCATTTACAAAGCAATAAGTAAATGTCTTTGTTGGCCCTGTGCTATATACCATTATAATAATAATGAATGTATATTTATTTATTTATTTTGTTAAAATGAACAATTCATCTTATCTTGGGTAAATAGAATAAATCAGCCATAATTGTTTTTGTTCCTCATTATTTTGTGTGCTTGGCTTCGCATGGTGTTGTTTGGCCCGCAGCTATTTGACCAGCTGGCTGTGTCCCTCTCAATGCCAGAATATAATACCACAACTAAAACCAAGAAGTCCATTATCCTCAGAATAAAGGACCTCCGAGGCAGACACAGACAGGAATGCTTTTTGAAAAAAATTGTACTATTGCTGCACCCTTGCTTGGTGAAGCTTTTAAGTGTGTTTCTCTCTTTGTCTCTCCCTATCTCTCGCTCTCCCTGTCTCCTTGTCACTCCATCTCTCGCCTCTCTCTCTCTCTCTCTCTCTCTCTCTCTCTCTCTCTCTCTCTCTCTCTCTCTCTATCTATCTCTCTGTCTCTCTGTCTGTGTGCCTCTCTCTTTGTCTCCCACCCTCTCTCTGTCTGTCTCTCTCTATCTAGGTATTTATAGGGTTCTCTTTCTTTACTGGCACATTTGACCCATGCTTCTCATTCCATATACATGCAATCACTGAGACACACACACTTAGACACACATACACAAACACACACACACCTGTGTTTGCTCAAAGAGAAAGAAACAGACACAGCACGGAGAGTGGTCGCTAGCCAGACATTAGGCCGGGCTCACTGATCACCACGGTTACCAGCTCAGTGTACAGACAAGGTGGATAGTCACGTGTGGTCTGGGGTTCTGTGTGTATGTTCATTTGTGACTAGGTTTCATGTGGATGAGAAAGGCAGGTCATTTAATATGGAGTACATGCACTGCACTGGCACTAGAGAAATCTGGTTTTGCGAGAAGCAACACAAGCCAGTTGTTGTTGATCAGAAGTATCGATTGAGCCTTTCACAGTCAGAGAGTCCTCCTCTCGAAATGAGAGCACGGTCATGTTTAGTGTCACACCACGCTGTGCTGCCGTCGGCACAGTGGTGTAGCGAGCCATTTGTTGGTGTGTAATGCAACTTGAAGTGGTAACGTATCTCAGGTCTCTGCCCAGGGATTCCATCATCAATTCTCAATGGATGAAATCCACCTAGATAGAATATGCCTCAGGAAAGTCTTTCCTGCAGTGTATATAATCGTATTAGCTCGGTGCTGGTTGTGGTTGTGGTGCGTCTATGGTCCTACTAACTTGGCTCTAGTGCTGCAAGTTGTGGTGTTGTGACCATGGTTCCAGTTGCTGGGTGCTGGTGGCGGTGTTGAGTGTGCGGTCCTACTAGCTTGGTGCTAGCGTTGCTAGTTGTCGTGGTGTCGTGTCCATGGCCCCACCAGCTTGGTGTTAGCTTGGTGCTAGTTTGGTGCTTTCTTGGTGGTAGACAATGAATGGCTGATTAGTTCTTTCTGAATTGCTGTGATTAGTGGTTTTGGAGTCTTTATCAAGTTCATTAATCTTTTTGATGTGAAGTGAGCCTTCGAGAGGGTTGTCACGAATAGCCTTTTATGGCTGTTGAAGGCTGCTCCAGGTTCAGTATTGGAAGCCTTTTGCTCATGGAGGATAAACACAACTGATGCTGGGATCAATCCAGTTAGGATAGTCATAGTATGGTCCCTTTTGATTTGTTTGTTGTTTAGAAAATATTTACTTCACCATATGTTGTTGTGAAGTCTATGTATCTATGTATGTAGTCTATGTATCTATGTCTATGTATGAGTGCACATCTTAGCTCTTATCATTTAGTTATCACTTGTTGTCTTGGTATTGTATTGACTTATCGTGATTTTTATTTTAATCAAAATGAATTACGATGAGAGGAAGTCAGAGGGAAAGGAAGACTAGTTTTAGTCTGATACCATACTTTACAATCCCATATTCTTTAATGTAATGGCCCTGATATAGTCTGCTGTTAGGAGTTCATTAGCATAGCGTGATATTTAGTGATGTTGTGTAAAATGACCCATGATTATTGGCATAATGATATGGTGATGTTATATAATACCATATCGCCTAGCCACCCCTGTGCTCCTCATATTTATCAGCGGTTACTGAGATGATTAATATTGGCAACCATATGGGTAGATGAATGGTATAAGAATCTCTTAGGGCTCTGTGACTTGTGTGTGTGTGTGTGTTTCTCTCTCTCTCTCTCTGTATCACTGTGTGTGTGTGTGTGTGTGTGTGTGTGTGTGTGTGTGTGTGTGTGTGTGTGTGTGTGTGTGTGTGTGTGTGTGTGTGTGTGTTTCTCTCTCTGTATCACTGTGTGTGTGTGTTTGTGAGTCTAGATAGTAAGAGACACGGTGTGTCTCCTACTATCTCTGTCTCTCACCCTCTCACTCTCTCTGTCTCTCCCTTTCTTTGTCTGTCTGTGTTTCTTTTTTTCTCACCCTCTCTCTGTGTTTCTGTCCCTCTCTTTGCCTCTGCCGCTCCTTCTGTCTGTCTGTCTATCTGGCTGTCTCTCTCTGTCTCTCGCTGTCTCTTCCTCTCTCAATCTCGCTCACTCTCTCTGTCTCCCTCTCTTTGTCTCTGTCAGAGATAGAGAGGGAGGAGGAGAGAGAAATAGACGGAGCTCTCTCGCTCTCTGTCGGTCTCTCCCTCTCTGTCTGCCTCTCTCTCTCTCTTATTTGTTAGTTGGAGTATTATGAAGATCTTCTATCAGTCCATCCATTGGTCTGATAGGCCTGCAGGGTTTCGGTGGAGCTGAGGACAGACGTGCTTGTCTGTGTGACTGTGAAGGGAACAGCTGCTCTATAGTCCCCCTTCATCACCTCGCCAGAGAGATGAATGGCATATATTAACTGTATATACAGTATATACTGTATATATATTATTATGCATACATAATTATATAATTATGTATATTATGGATGTGGTTAGCCATCTCTACATTGAATGATTTGTGTCTATGTATCTTAGCTACCTTTAAGCCAGCTGTTCCCACAGTGTAAACAAGTCGTCCGGGTGCATTCTGGTGATGAATGAATGTCGCTGGCTGACGTACCTTCTTACGCGGAAGTGATACAGCCACCTGACCCCCGTGCTGTCTCTATGGAAACGTGGGCCCGGGGATGAGACTCAACTTGTGTGTTG
>JAXIVH010000070.1:662065-667065 GCA_036785325.1 Urophycis tenuis | reverse complement strand
TTGCTGAAGCCAAGCGTTATAACAAGCCTTCCCTTCTCCAACTCTTACACAGCACTCACCGTGTCACTCCTGGTTTTTCTATGTTCTCTTTTGTCTTTTACTTTGATGTCACAAGCTTGTCATGAAACCGAATCAATTGCTCCCTCTGAGAAAGAGAGAGAGAGCTTGTCTCGGGAGAAGGAAGCCCCCCCCCCCCCCTCCCCATCCCCGCCCCACCAATTCTCCCCCCCCCCCCTCCCACCTTTCCACCTCCCACACACTCCCTGACTCCCTTGCCACCCCCCCCCCCCCCCCACACACCTCTCCCCCTACCCTCGGCCTGACTCCTATCTCCCAGTGGAGATCTGCCTGGTGCTGATGACTCATCGTACCTCACACCCGCTTCTCGTTCACCACCGAGGCCCGGCACGCTCCGTGCCCTACTTAACACCGCGCTCCCTGCTGGCATTCCCCCTCCTTTTCA
Source organism: Urophycis tenuis (assembly GCA_036785325.1). Taxonomy (NCBI): domain Eukaryota; kingdom Metazoa; phylum Chordata; class Actinopteri; order Gadiformes; family Phycidae; genus Urophycis; species Urophycis tenuis. The sequence goes on along the minus strand of JAXIVH010000070.1, from coordinate 666,602 downwards.
TTAGGAGATGTGTTCGCTCACAACTTTGCAATTTGTGTTCCTTGCGGATGCGGCCCGTCGATTGCCTCTTGGTTTAACCGGTGAATTGTTTACTGGTGTGGAAGCACAAGTTAAAAAGGGACCGGAAGTTCCCAAAGTTTTGCTTTATGAATATGAATTTAATTTGAATACTTTAATATGAATTGACTGATAATTTTAGAACAGCAGTGCTGAAATGATATTTGAATATTCGTTTCATCACAAGGTGATTTTTATCACGTGGGGAGTGGAAGAAAGCAGCAGAAAATAGCTCTGATGATAATAGTGTTTTACTCAATAACAACGCAGTTGCTTGTGATATTACAGTACTCTATCAGTTTGAATTGTGCACACAACTCAGCGTGTCCCCGACAAGCATCCAGTAGTGCCAGTGGATTAGCAGCCCCATTGCCTCAGCCATCAAAAGATATACAGTATATATAGGTGCCCCCTACTCTGCACCCCCCCACAATTGCCACAATCTCATAATTATCACAGAAGTAATATGGATGATGACAATATAGCTGGCAATATCTCATGAATGGCTTTAGACTAGATGTTGGAAGCATAGTGAGTACAATTTACACAAGAAGTGGTTTAATAAGACAGAGTAGCCTTCATATTGATTATGTAGAACAGAAGCAGCATCATTATGAAACCCAGACAACAGGATGGCAGCAAATTGCCGACTGAAAAAAACTGTGTTTGTGGGTACGTTTTAATGCCAAAGATTTGTTGAGCACACATGGTGCGCTCGCATGTTATTTCTGGTTTTGTGTTATTATTAGACCATTGAATGAGACCATTTCTGTTGGAAATGCATACTTGAATCAATGAGCACACCAAAACCTCTCTTCACCCACGCACATCAGCACCTAGCATGCACAGCAGCATCGTGCGCACACAACACACACACACACACACACATCTGCACCATGGACACGGTTTGTGACATGTGAAAAAAAATATTTGGGGAATCACTGCAACCGTTCACTTCGGATGGTGCTTTGAAAAGGTAGTTGACGTGCTTTGACAACATAAAGCAGGCACTCTCATAGCTCGACAGCTGCGGGATTTCATGAATTGCTTGGAAATAAGTGCCGGAGCAACGCAACTGAATGGCCGGTATCAAGGCAAACGGTGGTGCGTGACGCTCTGTCATCGGTTGAGTCCTCCTAAATGTCCCGTGTCGTTTACAGGTGAAGCAGATTATGGAGGAAGCTGTCACACGGAAATTTGTTCATGAGGACAGCAGCCATATTGTTTCATTCTGTGGTAAGTCGCCTCCACCAAAGCATTTTCCTGTTCGCTTATTCATAGCCACTGTTACTCAAAGTGAAATGTTGTGCCTGGAGATCACGTGCTCATGGTCTGTGTGGTCCTAAGAAAAAGATGCCGTTGTTAGGATTTTGTGAAAGGAACGTGCCTCCGTCGAAACTAATCCATGGTGACAAAAATGTCTTTACATGTGCTGTCTTTACATGTGTTGTGTGTATGTCTCACGCCCGCTGGTCCTCTGCAGGGCTGCAAGCCCAATCCTGCCCCCCCCCCCCCCCCCCCCCCCCAGGCAATAAGGTGCAGAGGTGTTCTTTATCAAGAAAGACCCCTGGCTTCCTGACTGCTCTCTGTTCTTGCCTTGTATGGATGACACCTCCCTGTGTGTGTGTGTGTGTGTGTGTGTGTGTGTGTGTGTGTGTGTGTGTGTGTGTGTGTGTGTGTGTGTGTGTGTGTGTGTGTGTGTGTGTGTGTGTGTGTCTAGGTGTGTGTGTGTGTGTGTGTGCGTGGGTGGGGGTAATGTGGGGCTTTAATTGCCAAGCGCTTTGAGTGACCATAGTGGCTACAAAAGTGCTGCATAAATGCAGTGTTATAGGCTACATGATATCATTATTACTTATCATCCTTCTAAATGTAATTACAGCCTTCAACGAGAGCCAATCCCAGTCTTTGAATGTGCTAAAATTAAATAATTACATATTTTGGCTGAAATAATAGCGTTTGCACGCGCTCCCCTGAATGGCTAATAACACCTTACATGGGCACTCACATAATCCGCGTCCAACTGTTTTAAAAGCCACACAATAATCACCTCTGTGTAAGAGGGAGGCTCGTGCTTGCAAAACGCTTTCTCCGCATGCAACAAATTGGTACACAGAAGGATTGTGAGCATAAAGTCTGACTGCCCACAAAGTGCTGCCAGCAGGAGCCCCAGTCAGGTGTGTGTGTGTGTGTCTGTGTGTGTCTGTGTGTGTCTGTGTGTGTCTGTGTTGGTTCCTCTCTGAGCTATGAGTCATAATATACACTAGGACTCTCATAACCATTTCACTGCCTCCTGTGAATTTGATTGTTAATTTCTTGGCGGCAATAGCCTGGGAGGCTCCTGTCCCTTTGGCAAGACATGAAATGTGCTTTGATATCCAACTTATATTTGGGTTGTTTTTTTTTCGGTTTTGTTGGTATTTTGAAACGATATTTCTAGCGTATTATGAGAGACAAGCACCTCCATCGCCACCAGAAGAGACAAGCTATGTGCCACCCCACCCTGGGGTGCAGCACATAGCAGGGTGTGTTGTACAATGTAACTGAATACAACGTACCATGTAAACGTTTGAGCCTGAGGCTTTATTTATGCTTATTTAAACTAAGCATCAAAGCTGGATATACGACTAGGTTAATAAGGCTTTATACATATATTATTAGACCTAAAGGCCTGGATTTAAATCCAGCATTTTATCAAAAATGAAAAGATAGAGGTCCCTGCTGATTGATCCAGCATGGGGTCCCTGGGCTGAAGGTTGAAGACCCCTGACTAGACATTAGTTGCCGTTTAGGTTGGACTACGCCATAACATCTGGATGAAGCTCCAGTGATATTTTAAATGTGGTAAAGTAACATTGTTGTGCGAATCACAAATGAATCATTATAAAATATCATCTTCATGTGTGAATAACACGATAAACAATCGTCTTCATGGAGCAGCGTGCAATGCATGGACAATAAAACGCCGCTTTCTGGGGGTGAACATTAAATAAAAAACAATCGCCTGCGAGAACCAAGAGATCCCTATGTTGCAATAAAACTTCTTTTCACACTCCGAGCTATTATTTAGACAGATGGTACAAAAAGGGACGCCGTGTGAGAAATCTCACCTTTTTACGACCGCAAGAGCCGCACTCAGCACACTGCTCCAAGTAATAAAGTCTACATTGTATGTTGCATGCATTGTCTCGGCGGTCACATGCGCCCCCTCTTTTCCCAGATGATGTTTCTATAAATAATAACAGCGCCACTTGGTTCTTGTGTGAATGCACACTCCCATGGGCTCTGCTGCTCCTCTCCGCCAGTCTGTGGGTCCGGGGCGGGCGGTGGGTCAGCAAGCAGAATCGTGTTGCGCAGCCCTCACAGTTTTTGGGAGCTGTGATTTGTGTAAGTGCTGCTGAGAACGAGTGCTACTCGTAAGGATGGCCCCTTAACGCCCTAGAAGGTGGCGAGCCGAGGGGGGGGGGGCACAGGAACCTGTTTCAGCAGCACAACGAGTCCTTTCTGGGCTGAATCACAGCAGAACCCCCGAACGGTCTGGAGCCTACTGTTGTTGTGGGAACCGTCAGTCGTACCGGTGTTAACACCCTCTTATCGCCACCCCCCCCCCCCTCCCCCCCACCCTGGTTTTACATCACGCTGAAATCCGTGGAAACAGGGCGTCTCGTGTACCTACGCGTTGCTGCGTGTTTCCAACCAACGTGCCGTTCTATATCTGCCTTCCCCGTTTAAAGGGGAGTTATATTTTGATGGGCCTTCATCACAGGTGTGAGAACTAGTGATGCTAACTAGGCGTATGCCCACAGACCCGTGGTTAACATAACGTGCTCCACCTCATTTTTCGGCCGGGGCTTCGATGACACGTCTGTGATGAAGGCCAATTCTGTTGTCCCCCTCGAGTGCATTTCAACAACAAGGCAAAACGTGCGGCCGTACAGAAAAGACCATCCACTCCCCGGACTCTCTAGGGGTCGGCGCGGGCTTCGTTTGCGTGGCTGTCCATGCATGTTATTACCGCGCTCCGTGGAGGATGGGAGTGGAGAGCAGAGTGCTTGGGTCAAGCAGCTCACCGCAGAGTAATTAGGGTCTGCACACCATCATGGCTGCTTGTTTCGGGACACGTTGAGGCTAATGGAAGAGCCTCTGGTGCTGCCATTTGAACAGCTTAGCTGCTATATACGTCATGTGGGAGAAATTAGAAGGATTGGAAAGATGTCCTTTAATGAATTATTCATAATTAGCATGATTAATAATTTAGAGGTGTTTAAGGGAAGATAGGCTACATTTACAGGTCTTGGGATTTTGGACAGAGGGCACATTTTCACCACCGGATCAGAGTTGAGTGGAGCCTCGGGAGGTTCCCAGGTTGCACAGATAAGACACATAAGACAGGTTGACTAAAGCCTTTCTGAAATGACAACCATGGCATGTGTTGAGTGCAAATGAATGCAATTCAAGCTAAAGATTTGGGAGCTGTCAACTT
>JAXIVH010000070.1:655000-660000 GCA_036785325.1 Urophycis tenuis | reverse complement strand
AAGCAAACAGGCCTGTGTTCATTGTGTATTTTGTGTTATCAAGCACCGCTGTGAGATAGGGACAAGGTTTGAGAGTTTATATAAAATAAATCATATATATATATATATATATATAATTTCTTTTATATAAACTCTCAAACCTTGTCCCTATCTCACACATATACTGTATATTATATTTTGTTATACAAAACAGTTTTTTGCTTCTATATCACCTTCAAAAACGAACCCATTTTACAAAGAGTCAGTGAGCACAGTAAAAACAGTGAAAACACCGTCTGAATGCAGGGTCCTCTGTTGCCCCTCCTTCCTGCTTCAGGCGAACCCAAAGCCTGCAGAGCCAGGACAGCCTGCGGCGCCTGACCCGGCTGCCCAGCCTGGCCCCGCACTCGGTCAAGAACCTGTGGATCCGCACGGCTCTGTTCGAGAAGGTGCTGGACAAGATCGTGGTCTACCTGGTGGAGAACAGCAGGTGAAACGAAGGCTCCGTGGCGAGGGGGGGGGGTCGAAGAGAGAGTCGGTTGGGGGGGTGTGCTCTGCTGCCACGACAACCCCTTCCTCTTTGAAATTTGAATTCGAAAATTGAAATTTCCCAGCTTGGGATTCATAAAGTATTTGTATTTCTATTTCTATTTCCTCACATGTACTTTGCTTTGGGTTTCTTCCAGTAAATTCTACGAGAAAGAGGCGGTTCTCATGGACCCGGTGGACGGCCCCATCCTCGCGTCTTTGCTGGGTGATTATTTGTGCAAAAACGCACGTCGTTTGTAGAACACATGAAGCGTGGGTTTTGACGGCAGACATTTTGATCTTTTTTAATTGCCGTGGCTATTGTCGCTCAAAAGACGAGCGTTGCCGTCCTGCTCTGACTCATCTGTCCTTTGTGCGTCTGCACCGTTCGACCCACAAGGTGAGCCCCCCCCCCACCCCCCCCCCGTAGTGACTGTCTCCCCCCTCCCCCCCCCCCCCCCCCCCCCCCCTGTGTGCTGTGTCAGTGGGGTCCGTGTGCGCTGGAGTACACCAAGATGAAGACGGCGGACCACTTCTGGACCGACCCGTCCGCAGACGAGCTGGTCCAGCGGCACCGCATCCACGGCGGCCACTGCAGACAGGACTCCCCCAGCAAGAGGCCCGCTCTGTGTGTGCGTACCCCGCCTGGGCATTCACATTCACGTTCACATTCACATTCAGGTTCACATTCAGGTTCACATTCACATTCAGGTTCACATTCACATTCACATTCACATTCAGGTTCACATTCACATTCACATTCACGTTCACATTCACGTTCACATTCACATTCAGGTTCACATTCACATTCACATTCACATTCAGGTTCACATTCACATTCACGTTCATATTCACATTCAGGTTCACATTCACATTCACGTTCACATTCACGTTCACGTTCACATTCAGGTTCACATTCACGTTCACGTTCACATTCACGTTCACATTCAGGTTCACATTCACGTTCACATTCAGGTTCACATTCACATTCACATTCACATTCAGGTTCACATTCACATTCAGGGCATTTAGCAGACGCTTTTATCCAAAGCGACTTACAAGGAGTACATGTGTCAGAAGAAGGTGAATCATTTCATTGCTGTCAATACAGTAAGAAAGTCACCATAACAAGTTTCAAGCATTTCAGTTGCTAGGTTCAACCATTGCTAGTATACAACTTCTCTGGCTAAGTGCCAAGTTACAAAGAGCAATTATAACGTGCCAAGAGGTACAACTTACAAGAGCGAGGTAGAGGATGGATGCTGCGCAGGGTTCAGGTGACCTCTGAACAGGCGTGCCACATCAGAGACCCTCGCTCATTGTGGTTGTTAGAATGAATCAAAGGGGGTGGGGGGGGGTCAAGCATGAGTGGGCCGGGGGTGACATCGCTGTCCATTGAGGATTCCCACTGTCGGTGCTGGAGATGGTTATTTTGAGGGAGCACCTGAATACTGCTTCATTATGAACCGCTCCTTCATTCATCCCAATGGAGAAGGGCAGTGTGTGTCTTTAATGGGGATGGATGGGCTGAAGGATGAGTCTCTGTGTGTGAGTGTGGTACATTTGTACGCCTAATGGAATTTTATAACGGTGGCTGTCATGAGAAATGGCGTAGGCGTCGCCTCAGTACACTTTTCAATTACAGGGAAACAGTGAAATCTATGTTTAATGCCGAGCCGTTTCAGAAGCGGTGTTAAGCGGAGCGCTTAGCTTACTGTGTCCTCCAACTGGATCGCTTTAATTCCTTCAAAGAATATACCAGAAATCAGAATGAGGTTAAAATCCCCCAGCTGTTTATATATACTGTATATATACAACGTATATATATATATATATATATATATATATATATATATATATATATATATATATATATATATAGAAAAAGAGAGAGAGAGAGAGAGATATTCAATGTGTTGAATAAATATGTTGCTTTTCCCAGGATAATGACTGTGTTGCTGCTCCTATCATGGTAATGGTTAGGTAAATGGCAGCTAAGCTAATGATTGCTAGGACAACGGCTGCTAAGCTAATTACTGCTACCATAATGGCAGCTAAGATAATGTTTGCTAGGATAACGGGCAGCTAAGATTACATTTACATTTACAAGATAACGACCGCTAGGATAATGACCGCTAGGATAATGACCGCTAGGATAATGATCTCTAGGACAATGACCGCCATGGGGCGATGACCGCTAGGGACAATGGCTGCCGGGGGTAATGACCGTGTCGCTGCTCCCAGTTCCAGAAGAGACACTCCAGCAGCAGCATGGACGAGCGGCCCTCCCCGTCGCCCTCCGCCCGGGACTACGTGGAGTCTCTGCACCAGAACAACAGAGCCACGCTGCTGTTCGGGAAGAACAACGTCCTCGTACAGCCGGTAACACCCCCCCCCCCCGCGCATCACACAGCCCTGCATGGCAGGGGGGCCCCACAAAGAGTTCAGGTGTATTTCTGTCTCTGAATGTTGTGCTGGTGTTTAGAAGCTGGCGCAGCGGTGCGGGTTCCCCACCCGTGGGTGAGCAGCAGCAGAGCAGGGGATGGCGCCGGGTTCAGGATATCTACTGTACTTGAAAAATAATAACATGGATATTATTATGAACTTGTTATTATTGTCACAGAATGAGAATCCCCGGTGCATTTTCATGGACAAAAGATTTGAAAATAACAATTATAAAGACACAAATCAAAACGGGAGAAAAAAAAACGACACAAGCATTTCATCAGATGAAAAAGCAATAAATGTACGTGTTTAATTTTCGTCTTTGATCGGTGGCTACGTAAAATGGCAAAAAGCGTTTTTTTTTTTTTTTTGCCTTTCTAATGACCCGCTGAACTTTCACCTCTAAACAAAGCCCGGTTCTTTCAGCGAGACGACATGGAGGCCGTCCCAGGGTACCTCTCCCTGCACCAGACCGCCGAGGTCATGACCCTGAAGTGGACGCCCAACCAGCTAATGAACGGCTCCGTGGGAGACCTGGACTACGAGCACAGGTAAGATGGCGGTCCATAACCCAGCCCCGTACCCATGGCTACCAACAACAGGGTCACAACCGTCACATGACGACGCCCACAGAGGCCTCGCGGCTGTGCGCAGCGTGAAAGTGGAGGCGCGTCGCAGGCCGCCCTGCCTCGTCATCCTCTCAGCAGACTGGTTCTGTGTTGTTCCCTGGTGTTCTGAGCCAATTGGGTTGCACTTTTTGTTTCCTACGGAGCCATGTTGTTGTCATGCTACATTCGTACGTGATGTCTCACGTCATTATGCAAATTCTGTGGAAATGGCTTTAATAGGATAGGACTTACTTTAGGACATAGAATAAAGGCAGAAAGGGTTTTTTTTTTCAACGACGACCAGAATTTGAGAAGTGATCTTCCCTTAATCCGTTTTCTTTGCATTCTCATTTTGATCTCATTCCCTACTCCCTACTTCCCCACTGATGGTGCCACTATAACATGATTTGTTATTGCGGGATTGCAAACAAACGGCAACCGCATGCAAGAATGTTGGCTTCAATAACTTTCAGAGACCTGAGTAAACTGAGGTTCATTTTGATATATATCTATATATAGTTATATATATAATTATATACTTATATAGTTATAAAGACCAGGCTGCGATGCACAAATCTGAATAAATCCATAAAAATGTCACATTTAGAACCAAGTTGGAATTCAAATGATTCAGAAGAAATCTAATCAAGGGGCAGCGTACAATTCATGTTCCCCGGTGCTTGTCTGTGGCTCACGTTGTGGCAGAGTATTACTGAATAATGCAATATGTCTGCGTGACTCAACAGCTCTTTATCCGGGAGTCAAAGATGCTGTTGATGGGGCCTGTTTTCCGCTGGCTAGTCACCAGATGGCTTATTGACTGAGATGCCGTCAAGCGTCTCCAATTAACAAACTCTTCTGTTTGGTTTTGTTTCTGTGTCGGGGGGGTGGGGGGGGGGGGGTGCTCTCTGCACCTCTGCTCCCCATAATACATTGTTTTTTTTATTTTAAGGAATGCTGTTTTCTGATTGGGTTTCACACATTGGGTCTTCCGTGGACCCCTAGTAACGGCAGAGGGTCTGGTGTTGTGTGTGTGTGTTTGTGTTGCAGTGTGTACTGGGACTATGCTATGACCATCCTGCTGCAGGAGATAGTCTACCTGCACTGCCATCAACAGGGTGCGTCTTCTACCTTTTATTATCAGTACATCGCTACCGTGGCATTCTAAATGCGAACGAATGTCTTCGTGAACGAACCAAAATGGCTGCCGCTAATGTGAAACGGTCGGTTTAATCCAGACAGTCTTGCACCAACGGGACGGCATACTTTCTCAAAAAGAAGAACAAACAAAAGTTGTGTTACCTGTGCTGCTGATCTGCCGAATTTAGTAAAAGTTTAATTTCAGCACAGCACTAGGTCACACGTTTCGTTGCTCTGATTGGTCATAGTTCTATCAAATTAAATCTAGAAGCATTTTGGTCTGCTATCAAGAGGTTCCAG
>JAXIVH010000070.1:575000-650000 GCA_036785325.1 Urophycis tenuis | reverse complement strand
GGTGTTTGTACGTGTGTTGCATGTTGAGGTGAACATGTGTGTATGTGTGTTGTGCTGCTACCACAGGGCGCCTCTCAAGCTGCTGTGTGACAACATGAAGAACCAGATCATCTCCCGGGCGTTTTACGGCTGTAAGTCTGCTCCTGGGTCATTCAAGTGCAACAGCTCCACCGTGTAAAACTATTGACCGACCGCGAGTCATGTGTGTGATCGCTTCCTTTGTTTTCATTAACATTTTTTAGAGCAAATAGAAAACAAAGCAACAACAAAAATGAAACAAAAAACAAAACACTCTTGAGGTGCTAAATACACATACCTTATTTGTCCCTCGACTTTATGGAGAAGGTCATCCATTCTAAGGACGTTTCACAATATTGACAAAAAGGCCAGCAGTGGGACAGTTTTCCTCAGACTTGTTTTTTGCAGTGGCCTTTTTATCTGCTGCCAGCCAAAATCTTTCGGATGTAGGTATCATCATGGCGACCTAGCCTGTTGGCTGCATAGTCCAAGATACAGGGATGTGAATGTCTTACTGAAACTAGAACCCAGGCTGCCTTGCCATGATTGTTGCCACTTCCTTCCAGAAAGTCTGAATAGAGGGTACGAGACTAAAAGAAGATTAAGTAAAAACCTGTGAGCTCATTTGGTCTGGCACATGCGTCCGGGCATATATATACGGTCAGGCCAATCCCAGCGGTTCGTCTGATGTGGGGCGGGGCCGACACGATCGTGGCACAGAGGCGCGCCCTGTGGGAGTGCCGACCAGGCTTTTATCAAAATGGCTGCAGCTCATGTCTCACACGGTCCGTTGCTCTGATTGGTTGTGAGTCTGCCCAGTTGCGTCCAGAGGCGTTTTGGTCGGCGCCCTTTGATAGCGCCCCACGGAAATCAAAACTGAGGGGCTCTAGACTAATACGCATTTGCGAATGTGATCTGTCGAGGGCAGGCTATGTCGGAGTGCCAGTTTGTTCAGACTTCTGCTAGGGAGTGATGAAAAAGCAAATTGGGTTTTTCCACCAGAAGTCTCTCCAGGCCAGGGAGCTGGTGGAGGAGGACTGGGTTTCCCAGGCGTTCTGCCACACATCCACACACATGCCACATCTTCAGTTCGATGTCCCATCGAGGTTTCCCATAGTCTGCAGTTTCGTTTATCAGTGATGTGATGCCATGGTATAAAGAACTTCATTGCATCCTGAGTTGTAAACGTCAATAATATATGGATAACAATTATTGGCCCTCTTGGGTTAGAACCTTTAACCTTTTTACAAAAATAATCACAAAGCTGTAAAACAGTACATGCCATTTTTATGACACGTACATGCATTCATTATTTGACAATTGCAGCAAATGCTGAATAGGCCCAATTAAAGATCACTGGATAAACTTTGACCTTTCACGCCCGACCAGGAGAATCAAATAGCCCATCATCAGTCAATTCAGAATAATTAACGACGAGGATAATATCAGCCAGCATAAGACGCATGGGGAAAAAAATAGATTGAGTCCAATGGGCTGCAGGTTGACCTTTCACAACCGCCCCTTTCCACCGTGTGAGGGAATCAATCAGCACCTCTCCTCCCGATCGTCTGCCGGTGGCCTGTATGTGAAAGTGCGTTGACTTGAACACGTGTGTGCGTATGCGAGCGGCTAACACGGGTTTGTGACGGTGCCGCGACAGGGCTGGCGTACTGCCGCCACCTGTCCACGGTGAGGACACACCTCTCGGCGCTGGTGAACCACGCCATCGTGGAGCCCGACGCGCCCGGGGACGCCAGCGCCGGCCTCACCCCCCGCGTGTGGCGGCTGTTTCTGCAGGACCGCACCGTGAGTTAGTCACACAGTCACACACACAGTCACACACACAGTCACACACACACACACACACACACCCAGTCACACACACACACAGTCACACACACACACACACACACACACACAGTCACACACACAGTCACACACACACACACACACACACACACACACATACACACACACACACAGTCACACACACACACAGTCACACACACACACACACACAGTCACACACACACACACACACAAACACACAGTCACACACACACACACACAGTCACACACACACACACAGTCACACACAGTCATACACACACACACAGTCACACACACACACACACACACAGTCATAGACACACACACACACACACAGTCATACACACACACACAGTCACACACACAAACACGCAGTCACATACACACAGCCACACACACACACAGTCATACACATACACAATCACACACACACACACACACTTAGTCATACACACACACACACAAACACACACACACACACACACACTTAGTCATACACACACACACACAAACACAGTCATACACAAACACACACACATACAGTCATACACACACACACAGACACACACAGTCATACACACATACACACACACAGTCATACACACACACACACGTACACACACATGCTCAGACATAAACACACACGCAATCGTAAACATCCACCCCCGCTCTCTCTCTCTCTCTCTCTCTTTCTCTCCCCCCCTCTATCTTTATCCCCCCCCCCATCTCTCTCGAGCTGTCTTGCGTTTCTTGCACCTATGACTCTCATCCATATTCATCGTCTGCTAATCATGGCCTCCACATTATTAGTCACACACAACAATATGCGCGAGGCGTGACTAATCCTCTGTCACTCGTGGAGTCCTCTTCTCTTAAGTGTCGGCTCCTGGAAACCTGACGAGTGTCCCCGCTGAACACAAGCCTTTAATCACAAAAGCAACATGCAACATTAGCACATGCGTTAACCACATTTCATCCTATATTAACTGTACCGAGACATTTCTGTCTCACCTGCGACGCGCGTGAAGACACCGTGTGTGTGTGTGTGTTAAAACTTAGACGGGTCTGCGACACGCTTCCGACACAGAAGCTCCACGCAGAGCTCCTGCTGTTACCTGTAACACGTCACTTAATCAATCCAAATAGATGTTTCTGTGAGTCGGCGCTCGAGAGAAACCATAGAAGAGCCATTAGCGGTGTTCACCGAATCAATCAGATGCCACATAGTGCCGGTGTGTCTGAATGTGTGTGTGCGTTCTCACGGACTGACGAAGGACCGTTATGGCTGTCCTCTCGGCAATGAATCAAGAACGAGCCGCTCACGTCCATAAAGTAGCAAGAGGTCCCTCTAGGGTAGTCCACAGCACACAGTAGGTGTTCCCGTTTCCAAAGTGCACTTTACAACGGTCGTGATATCAGGGAGTTGATAAGGTCTCTTTGCCTCGTGCTATCCAAACACATTTTGGTAAAAATGTCGAAATAATGGCTTGAATAAATGTGTTTAATTTCACCAAAGTCACACTGGCATTCCCAACCGACACAAACAACTGAGTCATTGGGCAGATGTTGTGTATAATGTTCTGTGCCGAGTTCCTTTGGATATTCAACAGCGTGTCTTCCGTTCACAGGCCTATGAGGAGAAGGAGCTGCTGCGATTGGTCTACTTTGGGGGCGTGGACCCGTCACTCAGGAAGGAGGTGTGGCCGTTCCTCCTGGGCCATTACCAGTTCGGAATGTCCGAACCCGAGCGGAAGGAGGTGTGTGTTTTTAGCGTTTTCACTTTTGAGTGAGTGTGTGAAATGCTGTAGGTTTCAATGTCACTCCTGTCTCATTGGGGGGCCTCTCTTCCCATTGGTCAGGGGAGTCCCATCTCGCTTGTCAGTCACATGCGCGCACTCATAACCACGCCCCCCACACCACCTCTCAAGGGTGGGGGGTGGGGGGGGGGTGGAGAAACTTAGGGACGGAGGAGAGGAAGAAGACTTGTTTTCAAGGGCTTCTATCTTCTCTTACAACTCACTTCTTAGACCGACGGCAGCTTTGAGTCGGGACAGTACACACACCCCGCCCCCCCAACGCGTTGGCCCTCTCTTGGGCGGCAGTAGCTCAGTGGGTAGAGCGGGTGGACAGAGCGGGTCGTTCACTAACCGTAGGGTCGGTGGTTCGATCCCCTTGGTCCCCCTCCTCCTCCTCCAACTGTCCACATGTTGAACCCCACAAATGTACTGATTGTAAGTCGCTTTGGACAAAAGCATCTGCTGAATGCCCCCTTTACCCTCCCTGTCCTGTGTGATAATGGACATAATGTCGTGTGTGTGGTCAGGTGGACGAGCAGGTGCGGGCGTGCTACCAGCGGACCATGGGCGAGTGGCTGGGCTGCGAGGCCATCGTGCGCCAGCGAGAGAAGGAGCAGCACGCGGCGGCCATCGCCAAGTGCTCGTCCGGGGCCAGCGTGGACAGCTCCAGCCAGGTCCTGGTGCACCGAGACTCCACCCTCAGCAACGAGGTGCACACACACACACACACACACACACACACTCACACACACACACACACACACACACACACACACTCACACACACACTCACACACACACTCACACACACACACACACACACACACACACACACACACACACACACACACACACACAGACACACACACACACACACACACACACACACTCACACACACTCACACTCACACACACACACACTCACACTCACACACACACACACACTAGACACACCGGAGGGTGGATACCTGACCCCAGCCCCACGGGATCGGACGGGACCTGACGGGGGCCGCCATTTGAAATGTTTGATTTACCCGCGCGTTAACCCAAGGTGGATGCCAGTCGGGCTCGGGTCGGGTTCGAACATGAAAAGCTTGATGCCTGTCGGGCTCGGGTCGGGTTCGGTTACTCTAACGCACACACACACACAGCAAACACACACAGCACATCAGCCCACCGTGGCCACAGCTTAATGCGAGGTAGTAAGCTCATTGGCCATGTGTTTACAGGGGTGTTTTGAACCCCAGCTGTGAGATTGGCGTTAGGTAGGTTCTGGCCAGGTCACGTACATCAGCTCGTACATCACAGGTTGTCAACCAATGAAAAGCAAGGGGGGGGTGTTATGAAAATGTATCGGAAATGTCCTACCTGCCTACTCTGACAATTTCTCATAAGACCCATCCTTGGCGTTGTGTCCAATCACGACACACTGAAATTGGTTACAGGATGAAAGCAGGTGGCTGGTTCCTCTCAGGGTTGATGCGGCCATACTGACAATGTTTGATATTTATAGACATCTGGGTAAGGAAATGGGGGGCGGGGACACACTTGACCTTGAAAATAAAAGAGGGATATAGGAAAGGCAAAAGATAATAACAATAAAAGTCGACTGCACAATATGTTCTTTTTATGCGCGCAATCCCAGCTATGAGTGCACATATCAAGCAGGGGGACTCTGGCAAACTTCTGATCGGGCAGAGACCATTATCAGAACATCGTGTCCTTTGTGTGAACAGACGGGGTTTGCAATCCAGATACAATCTAGACTGCAAAACCAATCTGGGTCTGAATAAGACAGTGAGTGGATGAGGAGGAGGACTGTGCAAACACATTTCCACACATTCAGGCTAGGTTGAACAGTATGTACCGGCCTCCATGTTCACTAAATTGTGGTGCGTTGTCATGGCAGATAAAGCACCCTTGACATCGGACGAATTGACATTTGTCCTTTATCCCTGGTCCGTTATGTCATTTTGGTGATTGAGTCAAGCTTGACCCTGACCAGACCATGACAACTTTATGATGTGGATTGATGTGATTCATTAAAAGGCCGTCATGAACATTGCTAGACAGTAGGGAAATTTGAGCCCAGGGTTTCATCCTGCTTTTTATTACCACAATGTAGCGGTGAGAGCGGCCCTAGTGCTTAGCGCCCTGTGAACGCAGTACAAGAAGTGTTCCAATAAGTTCCAATCACAGTAATGAAGTCATTGCTATTCTCTCCTCAAGTCGTCCCAGAGCTGCAGCTCAGACCACCAGAGTCTGGCCCGTCTGCAGAGTGACTCCAGCAGCAGCACCCAGGTATTAAACCAAGTGGCGTTGTGTCAAGGAACACTTTGTGCTGTATGTCGTGCCGCAGTGTAGGCTTATGATTTGGACCAAAATCATAATAGCGATTACACATCGCAATTATCGCAGGTGGACACGCAAGAATCTAATGGAACAGGGAATGCCTGTGGTTATGCCAGAGAGCTTATTGCCAAGTTGTCACTGTTTTGTAATTTGATTTTAACGTAACAGGAGTGCAAAATCTGATTTATGTATGAAATGTTTCATGATTGCGAATAGAAGTGCCTTCATTTCCATGATCGGCTATTGCAGGCCAGGAGTCGCACTTCAGGATTACATGCAATGAGCTGTGCTGCGTTTCATCCATATTCCTCTTCATGTGTCTTCTGTGTCACTCAGCCCACTCCCCTGTGGTTTGTCCCTGCAGGTGTTTGAGTCGGTGGAGGAGGTGGATCAGATCGAGGCCGAGGCCCGGTGCCCCGAGGCCAAGCAGGCCCCCAGGGTCCCCAACGGGGTGCTCCAGAACGGGACCAGCTCCCCCGACTCCGGGCACCCGTCCTCACGCAACTTCTCCATCACCTCGGGCCTGTCGGACGGCTCCTTCAGCACCGAGGACAGCGCCTGCGCGGCCGACCCGGGGTCCAAGACACCCGCTGCTGCCGCCGCCGCCGCCACCACCGCCGCCACCACCACCGCCGCCGCCACCGCCACCGCCGCCGCCACCACCACCGCCGGCCCCCCTCCAGGACCCCAGGCCGCCGCTCCCGTCGAGTCGGACGACGTTACAGAGGAGGAACCGCCCGCCGGGCGCAGGGAGAGTCAGGGAGGCGCCCCGGAGGCCGGGGAGCAGACCGACCAGAAGAGCACCACAGCGGAGGGAGAGGAGAAGCTGCCGGAGGAGCCCCCAGCGGAGCGAGCCGAGGGCGGGGAGCGACGCGCGGGGGCCGGAGAGGGTGAAGACGAGGGGAGGATCGCGGCGAAGGATGCCTCCGACGCAGAGTCTGCCACAAACCAAGTGCCTCGGGGGGATGTCGAGACGAACCAGGGGAACAGCAGAGGAGGAGCCCAGCCGGGACAGACGGAAACAGAGGCGAGCCGCCGCGCGCCGCGAGAGGTTATGTCCGCCGGGGGAGATGAACTCGCCGCGGGTGGTGAGGCGGAAGGCGCCGCGGCGCTCAGGAGTCTCGTCCTGACGGGGGGGCCGCGCGCCGTCCGGCCGGCGGAGGTCTACTGCACCGGCCGAGACCTCCGGGCTCAGAGCGACTCGGAGTCCGAGTCTCCGTCGGCCATAGAGATGGAGGACATCCCCAAAGCCAACGTGTCCATGGGGCCTTGGGACAGGAAGGGCCGGTGTGAGGGGTGGTCCTCCTCTGAGGAGCTGCCGGGGGAGCCCAGTCCAGAGGGAACGCAGTCCACCCTGTCTGAGGAGCCCCAGATGGAGAGCCTCTACCCTCCCTTCGGCTCCCTGGCCGACACCCGAGACACCAAGGAGGAGGTGGCCTCCCCGGCCTCCGGCCAGCCGCCCTACTCCGTACGTGTGCACCTTGTGGTTCCCTCCTGGCGCATAAGAGGATCTGAGTTCTGAGTTTGCTGCCTGCTGAGGGTTAATGGTCCACTCTTAAATGTGCCTACATTAGTGTCTATTCTGCAGAACAAAACTAAAATGATTATTTTAATTTCTTTCTACATTTGATACCCTTCATACCCTTCATACCCTTCTATGCATTTAACCTATTTTATTAAAACATGAACTGAAGCGAACACACCGGCTCTCTCTAACACCGTGTGGAACTACACGAGCGTGAGTCCCCCGGCGCGGCCGTGCAGGCAGCCCTGTGGGGGGCAGCGCGGCCTGTTCTCCAGGTAGTGATTGTCCTCTGTTGACGCCTGCTGCAGCAGGAGCTCCTGGACCTGTACACGCTGAACCTGCACCGCATCGACAAGGACGTGCAGCGCTGCGACCGCAACTACTGGTACTTCACCCCGGCCAACCTGGACAAATTGCGCAACATCATGTGCAGGTAAGCAGTTTGTGCTGCCGCCGTCGTCGATGATTGCATTGCTCTCTGTCCCGAGTGTCGCAGCTACAGAGCAACCGCTGTGACGGTCAGCAACGTCGTTTTTTAAAACCGACGTCAATGCGTTTGGTGACAAAATGCATGCAGTCGGTGAATAATTGGAGTGTGAACCGTTGTCAGCTATATCTGGCGCCACCTGGAGGTCGGCTACGTGCAGGGCATGTGTGATCTGCTGGCTCCTCTCCTCGTCATCCTGGATGACGGTGAGTCAACACTTTTACTGTGATACCACTATTTTGATTGACCCTTGCCTTGTCGGGCAGCCGTTTGCATTGATGAAAACGCCCCTGCGGTGTGGTGGTATTTGTCTCTCTGCCCTTGTCCTGTTTGGTGCTGCCAGAGGCCATGGCTTTCAGCTGCTTCACTCAGCTCATGAAGAGGATGAATCACAACTTTCCACACGGAGGCGCAATGGACACACACTTCGCCAACATGCGCTCACTAATCCAGGTGAGAGCACACGGTGTGTCCCCCCCCCCCCCCCCCCCGGTGCCCACCGCTGTGCCCTGCTGTCATCGCTCTGCTCACCGCCCTGCTTCTGTCTCTCCCAGATTCTGGATTCGGAGCTGTTTGAGCTGATGCACCAGAACGGAGACTACACCCACTTCTACTTCTGCTACCGCTGGTTCCTGCTGGACTTCAAGAGAGGTGCACACACAGCTCTCACCGCAGACACCACGCCAGACTAAAAGAAACAGTGCCAGGGCCAGATTGAGCTTTTTATTACAATCCCTCACTCCCCAGGTTTACTGCTCCCCGAGGCGCCTGTTACGAATGAGTGAAGCCTTGTGGAATTAAAGTGTCCACCGCGCACTAACTGATGAACGGATAAAAACGCGTCAAAGATTTACTCTGCCGAATGTGAAGAAGGTACAGCGTTCGGGAAGCCATGCGTGTCTGGATTGATAGCAGCGTTGCCCGCAACTTGTCAACCTCAATTTTATAGCCTCACCTATAAAAACGAGACAGACAAAGATCGATCGGGAGTCCACAGACACAAAAGTATTAAGTAGAAAAAAATCTTCGAAAGGCATCTTGGGATTTTAAACCGCGTACCTATCCGAGTCACAGATCGTAATGATGACATCATCACTACGATTTGAATCACGTACGGATCACATGTTCTGGGAGGGGGCCGTGGAGCAGGGGGATGGTGACTGTGGTCTTTGTGGTGTGCGTTCCCCCCCCCCCCAGAGCTGGTGTACGACGACGTGTTCTCTGTGTGGGAGACCATCTGGGTGGCCCAGCACGCGTCCTCGGGCCACTTTGTGCTGTTCATCGCCCTGGCGCTGGTGGAGCTCTACCGGGACATCATCCTGGAGAACAACATGGACTTCACCGACATCATCAAGTTCTTCAACGGTACGTCCCCCCTGCGCGGGGCAGCCGCTCAGTGGCTTGGTATTTAGTATGCAAACCGTACTCTTGGGCCGTGTTCCGATGTCCATACTTATCGTACTTAGTTTGAGTACGTAGGGTGTTCCCATTACGATGGCGGCGAAAAGAAGTGTACTCAAAGGACCCGGATGTTGCCCTCAAAACGGTTAGTACGCATAGTATGCAACGGTGTACATTATCCGTACTCAACGGCAGCCATCTTAGCTACGTAGCGGAAGAGGCAGAGCCAGGCTCAGCCTCGCTCAGTTTGAAAATGGCTAGAGGTCAGTGGGCGTGATGGATTTACGTGTGTTTGGTGGTTGCGCAGCTGATAGTAATTTCCGGTAAGTGCACCATTTGGAACAACACTAACATCTGAATATCTACGCACTAAAGGCTGGTTTATGCTTCTGCTTAGGGATTGCGTCGTGATCACGCAATGGCCACGCCGTTGCTCGGACGCAGTCATGAGCCCGTGATACTTCTGCGGAGGGATTGCGTGGGGTATACGTCTCGAAATGCAATTCATTGCCACACCGGTAGAGGGACCAGAATGACCATTCTGGTCATTACATACGGATTACTAGCGAGTTAAAATCAGTCGAAGCATTTATCAAGGCTGTGTTTACACCGTGGCGGTGTTTACGAGTGGAAACAGAACATCGCCAGTGTAGTTCGCGGACCAATCACAGCCAAAGCGTTGGGATTGCGTTGCCTCGACACGCGTCTAGGATTTGGGGAGGTGCACGTCGAGGACGTAAAGGGTCCGTAAAGGGTCCGCAAAGGGTCCGCCGTGGGTCCGCCGGCCCTCAGCGTCGCGTCGACGCGGAAGTATAAACGAAGCATAAGTGAGTACGGATAGTGTATTAGTGTAATCATAAAGTATGGATATCGGAACATGGCCTTGTTCTCAGTAAGTAATTGGCAAGTCATTTGTGTGAGTAATCTCACATTTATAACTGGAAACATGGACACTTCCTTTCATTCATGTATTTATTATTATTATTATTATTATTATTATTATTATTATTATTGTTATTGTTATTATTGTTGTTTTTGTTGTTGTTAATAATAATTTCTTTCATACGGTAGTATTTCATAACCATGAGCTTGTTTGGGTTTTTTTCTTACCAGAAATGGCTGAGCACCACAACATCAAGCAGATCCTGCCCCTAGCCAGGGAGCTGGTGTGCAAGGTGCAGATGCTCATCGAAAACAAGTGACCCTCCTCGGCTCCGGCTCGCCCCCGCGTTCACGTCCGCCGCGTGTTAGCTGTAGCAGCAGCGGGGCAGCATCAGGCCACAGTGTGTCTGTCAGGTTGTGCCCATCTCCGTTAGTCGCTTTTTTTCCTTTCACTCTTCACTACTGGCTCTGTGCAACTCTGTGACGCGAGGCCTGCGTGGCTCTGCTGGTTGGGGGGGGGGGGGGGGGGGGGGGGGGGTCTTTAGGAGTGTCAATAGTAAGAGTGGACATGCCCCTTGCAGGACATTCTTGTAAGCAAAGGCAGAGGTACGGGCTGGCCAGTCATTTTTATTTGTAGACTATATCGGTTATAGGATGTGATTTTATTGAGAACATTATTGAAATCACTCGATCAGCATTGACAAGGTAATTTGAAGTTATGAGCTACTTGAAATGTTATGTATTGCAAACACACACACACACACACACACACTTGCACACACAAACGCGAACACACACACACAAATACAGTATGTACGCACACCCACACACACACATACACACACAGTATACAGTCAGGTTGCTCCTGTATGTGTTGTCAGCTGGTGTGTACAAGGTGTAATTCTTCACGACTGTCGCTAATTGTAGATTCAAGCAGACATTTTCCAAACGTTTGCATATCTTCAAAGATATTTTTTGTCTGAAAAATGTTGTCTGTTGAGTGTCGATGTTTACCTTAGTAAATTATATTTCATATTTTAAGACAATTATAGTTTTAGTTGCACATTTTCAAACCAAATGGATATTTGTCAGCTAATGACTTTATTAATGAAGATAAAGGTACATGATTCAAACATGTATTGAGAACTATTTTAATAGGTACTGAAGATGAAGTTTTACTAAATCACCAGATTATCCTCATTTTAGGCGAGACCTGCATACACTGTTTCAATGACCACATCATTTCTCTATTTTCGAAACTCATTTCATTTTACAAACAGACATAGTTAAAATAAAGAAATTCCTGTGGTTATGATTCAGCGCAGAAAGATGCCATATGTCATATTTAAAAACTGCAGTATGTATCTTTTCCACTGCAGCCGTGACTTGTGGTTATGATGCTAGCTACGTGAAGGCTGCGGTGAAAGAGTGACATGGTACAGTTGTATTACCATGAGCCTCCAGTAACTACTGGTACTCTGTGTTCTCATTGTGGCCCACTCAAGCCTATACCCAATAGTATGTCTGTTTATGTTCTGTGTGAATTGTACTATACCCCCCCCCCCCCCCCAAAAAAAAAAAAAAAGAATGGAGAATGAGGTTATAAGGATGAATGGAAGCTATGTCGTCTAAGTCGTAGAGAACTAGCTTGATATCAAAGTGACTTACTGTACAAATCTCTGTACAGAGCTTATTTTGACGACATTTTGACAGCGCTTTTATTATTTATCAAATTTTTTCATGATCAGGGGAAGGGTTGTGTTTTTTCTATTAGTTGTAGTGTTGCTGATATCCTTAACTACTTGGGTTCAGTGTTTCCCATGCATCGGCGTTGCAGCAAGGCCACTTTACTGGCATAACTGGCCCCACTGCAGTCCACCTAGCTGTCCTTTCCATTAAAAATGATGTTGGGAGCCCCAAATGCTATTTGCTTCATTCAAAACCACATGTATCATAGGTGCCCCCTATTGCACCCCCTCAATTTTTACGTTGTCCTTATTGTCGTTTGAGAAAGGTTGCGGAAAAATACTGACGGACAAATCATGTTCCGCTAGAAGAACTAAAAAACGCATGGCGATAATGGAGGCGCTGTTAGCTCATGAATGACGTTAGGCTGAATGTAGGACGCATGAGGAGAACACAACAAATTATTCAATGACAAGTACCCTATGTATTAGACTGTGGAGAGCAGAAGGAACAGTATTCTGGAACCCAGAAAGCGGGATGGCTACAGATACTAGACCGAAAACTGTAGCTAACGTCAATCCCAAAAGAATGTGGTCGTGGCGCATTTGCATGCTGCTCCTTGTCACGCTGCATTGTGCACCACAGCCCTGCTACTCAGTGATCACATTCTCTGCGCCTGCACGCATCAGCCCTGTGCACACACGCACATCCCCACCCTACACTCACACACATCATCAGCCCTGTGCACACAAGCACATCCCCACCCTACACTCACACACATCATCAGCTCTGTGCACACAGGCACATCCCCACCGTGCACTCACACACATCAGCCCTGGGCACACAAACATATCTACACCTTGCACTCACACACATCATCAGCTCTGTGCACACAGGCACATCCCCACCGTGCACTCATACACATCAGCCCTGGGCACACACGCACATCCACACCTTGCACTCACACACATCATCAGCCCTGTGCACACATGCACATCCCCACCGTGCACTCATACACATCAGCCCTGGGCACACACGCACATCCACACCTTGCACTCACACACATCATCAGCCCTGTGCACACATGCACATCCCCACCGTGCACTCACACACATCAGCCCTGTGCACACACGCACATCCACACCCTGGATGTGCAGCACATCAGCCCTGTGCACACACGCACATCCACACCCTGGATGTGCAGCACATCAGCATAGTGTACCTCACACTCACCACAGAACCACTGCTGGAAAGAATCATAGGGGAAACACTATTATTATTATTATTATTATTATTATTATTATTATTATTATTATTGTTATTGGCTTACACATATAGTAAACGTGGAAACTAGATGAGAATGACTGAAATCATGTTGCTTCAGATAGCTTATAACACTATTTTTCTTATCACACGTATTGCAAAAGAAAACGTGTCAAATGACAGACTCACAATGAGAACTATTCGCAAATATGTAATGTGTATACGTTGACCACGATTGAATGGCAATTGGTTTCTTCTGCACATTACACATAGACCAAATTCGTTTTTAAACCTAAGAACACAATCCTAAAATGAAAACAACAGAAGGCTAAGGGACTACGGTTTGGGCAGTGCCTTCCCTCTGAGGTAGCTTTTCTAATGAAATGTATACGTGCTTTCCACTCTTTACCGGCTAGCGTCGAAGAATATTTCTAGTCTAGCCAAAAGTCTTTTATTGTGTCAAGTGTCGTTTTCATGAATGTGATGACATTAATTGCGTCCAATATCAGTGGTTCCTTCTGAGAAAGTTATTTATTTTGTAAAATGAAATGATTTGCTGACATCTAGGTGTTTATTTATTCATTCAAATGCTGCTTTTGTTTGTAAAACTATAACCTTGAAATTTGGTGTTCAGTTCTGAATGTTTGTCGTAAAACAAATTATATTTAAAATGGCATATTAAATGTTAAATGTTTTTATAAAACGATTCAGGCCTTTTTTTTAAGTCCGTTTTCTTTTTCGTTTTCTTTTTTTTTATCCCCAAGTGACTTGGGGATATGCATTTTGGGACTGATTATACAGTTGTAATACAATCAAATAATGGACACAATAGTCTGTTGATGTTTACAGCCATGGTGAGTAACGTGCCACTGCCATCACACCAATTAATCAAGCGGTTGACTGTTTTAAAAGATCTTGGTCCTTCCGCAATGTGACTCCAGTGAGGGACTTTGGACATTTAGCTCTCTGAATTGTGATGTAGATTTTATCTAAAATCAAAATGAAACTTAAAATGAGTGTTGACATTCCCTCCTTATCAAAATGTACAGGCCAAGACAGGTTCTCAGTCTTCATCCTACACACCTGTCTTGGCCTGTACAGTTTGATACAGAGGGAATGTCAACACTCATTTTAAGTTTTATTTTAGATAAAATCTACCTCACAAGTCAGCTCTCAACAAAGTGAGACTCAATGTATGAACCTGAAAGTCAAAGCTTGCTGGTCCCGATTGGCTGAAATGTTTCCAAATCAGACATCTGAAACACAGCTTGGGATTGCAATATAGACAATAGAAGAAGAAGAACTCTTTTGATCCCGTGAGGGAAATTTGGTCTCTGCATTTAACCCAATCCTGAATTAGTGAAACACTCAGAACACAGTGATGGTGAGGCAGACAGTGAGGTGAAGCACACGCTTAAACCCGATGCAGTGAGCTGCCTGCGGGGCTCGGGGAGCAGTGAGGGGTTAGGTGCCTTGCTCAAGGGCACTTCAGCCGTTCGTATTGGTCGGGGGTTACAAGTCCGGAGCCCTAAACAGTAGGCCGCAGCTGCCCCCAATAGAGCAATGATGTCAAGTAATAAAGTGCAAATACTTTGTTACTGTACTTAAGTAGAGTTTATAGGTATCTTTACTCTGATTGACTACTGATTTTTTTACAGAATACAGTTTACAGTATTCCTTACAGTTCCTTAGATTTTTAAAATGAGCTTGTTACTCTAGTTTGGATTTTAAAAAATGTGTTCAACGTATCCAGATAGACTGACTTTGAGCGTAATTGGATGAGGCATAGAAACCTATACCACTCAGAGATCTCATTGGTATCCATCTTCTTTGCGCATGACACGAAACAAGACCACAGAGGTGAACTAACGATTCAAAGCAATGTGTGCGTGTCAGAAGGGATTCGGTTTACAACGGCATCTCTGGCAAAATGTCTGAAGGGTCTGAGAGCACAGGCGAGAACGGTGGCTGCAATGGCGACCAGCAAAACCTAGTTTTTGGCTGTGTTGCTGTGTACACTGTGGTGGGAATTCAGTCTAAACTGTAAAGGAATAAAGAGTCATGTACACTGTGGTGGGAATTCAGTCTAAACTGTATATGAATAAAGAGTCATCCGAACTGATAATCTACACTGGCTAGTTTACACAATTACAAAAAAATGGATGGCAAACATATAATAATCCAAGATTTTAGATGGGAGTTCACTCTGCATCTCTCCATTAGCTTCGCAGGGCCAACGCACTGACAAAAGAGAGAGACCCTCCCAACGAATTAATTGTTTATACGTCCTTGATGATACCAGAAGGCAGGAAAACTGGGATCAGATTCGATCCCAGCAAAGCTAAAGTAGATTAGCATATGGGCCTCTAAGGTGATAAGAATGTTGTCACCTTAGGTTGGCCTCTCAGTTGGCACCTTAGGTTATTGTGGCCTCTTCACATACCCATTGGGGGAAGCCCTAGCTGTCCCTTCACAGCTGGTGTACTTCCACTTTTACCAGAGTCTTTACACCATCTATACTTCTACTTGAGTGACGTATGTGTGTACTTTTGACATCACTGCAATAGAGTACTTAATTTGACTTCTATAAACATGTATCTATACCAGGTAAACCAATGTTTGCTCTTCCAGCTCTATCTGGCCTGTACATGTATGGATTTTAGAGGTCGATGATTCTCTGTGACTGGTGGAAAAAAAGTTCCGCCCGAACAGGGACTTGAACCCTGGACCCTCAGATTAAAAGTCTGATGCTCTACCGACTGAGCTATCCGGGCGCTCATTAGGGTGAGGCAACTGTTACACAATTTGCTGCCTTGATCTTCGCTCCAGGGGAGTGAAAGGCCCCGACAAGACACACCTGGTGGATAAGGTGCCAGACAGATTTTATTCCATTACATACACAGTGTGTGAGTTAATCCCTATGTTTTGAAGGGGTTTCTTTTGTATGTGCACTCTTTTGATCTATATAATGTTCTGGCAATGTGACTTAAAGTTTTTGAAGGGACGTGGGCAGGGTGCGATTTGACATGTAGGCCTTTGTTTTTCTTTTTGTTTTGTAATTTTTTAATCACCAAAAAACAAGCAATTTTTTTTTAAGTTAACGATATGGAACGCCCTATTCCATTTCGATCAGCTGAACATCTTAATTAAAAAGATTTGAAACATTAGATTTTCTGCGAGGGCCACACCTGCCATGTGGCAGAGATGGCCTCATTCAGTTTCAGGACCATGGAGAAGGGCCGATCACGCGAACATGGCAGAGGATTTAAGGCGAACGGGCAACTCAATCAGATTGTGTAGTGACTTTTCTGTTCCTCCAAATTCTTACCAAAGTCACTACTACGGTAGTTGACACACGATGTCCACGCGTGCGTGCATAGTGCAAGTCACCAGTCCAAACTCGGTTTCATTCATTTTCCAACTTTATTTTTCTTACCAAACAATTCTTAGCACTGCATCTCACGGTGAAGAAAACGTGCGCCCTGTCAACCACACCTGTGGCTTGTTCACACACCATCAAATAATCACCTGTCCTACAATGCCCTGCGTCACTTCCGCTTAACCCGCGAGTGACCAAACAAACCCAACCAAATATAACACAAACTAAAACATCAAAATAAACCCCAAAATTGGCTTCTACACACCGGCCCCTAAATTGCTTTCTAGTAGGATACAAAACAATTTCAAAATACACATATACAAATATATTAGGAGCCATCATTTGCAACAAATAAAAATAAAAATAAACAAATAAAAATAAAATAAACTCAAACTCCCCCACTATTTATTAATCAGTTGCTTCACATAGAAGACAAATTTTTGTCACAGGTCTTTCTATTATATTGGTTTTGGTTTGCAACTGAACAGACCTGACCAGTCCTTTCCGATCAGGAAATGTCTGTAATATGCGGCCAAGAACCCAGGATCCACGAGGTGCCGTTGAGTCAACAATAACGACAACATCTCCAGGTGAAAAGTTTCTTTTCTCCTGATTCCATTTTTGTCTTTCTTGTAACAATGGTAGGTATTCCTGTGTCCATCGTTTCCAAAAGAGGTCGGCTAAGTACTGAACTTGCTTCCATCTCCTCTTTACGTACATATCTCTTTTTTCAAAGAGTCCAGGTGCCAACATTGGTTTTCCTTTCATCAACAAAATGCAGTTTGGGGTTAACGCCTCAAGGTCAGTTGGATCCTCAGACAACTTTGTAATAGGACGAGAGTTAAGTATGGCTTCCACTTCACATAATAGAGTGTGGAATCCTTCATCGTCTAAACATTGTTGTCGCAGAGTGGTGTTAAGAACTCTTCTGACCATACGTATAAGACGCTCCCATATACCACCATGATGAGATCCTGTAGGAGGATTGAAACTCCATTTAATCCCTTGTTGTGCCATAGCTCTTTGCACTCTGTTTTGGTCCCATGAAGCTAGAGCCTCTCTGAGTTCCCTTTCAGCTCCTATGAAGTTTGTTCCATTGTCCGATCGCATTGTAACAACCTGTCCCCTGCGACAGATGAACCTTCTCAGTGCATTAATGCATGAATCCGTGTCCAGTGAATAAGCAACTTCTATATGCACCGCTCTGCATGTCATGCAAGTGAAAAGCACACCGTAACGCTTTAGTACGCTGCGACCTCTTTTGACATCAATCGGACCAAAATAATCCACACCAACATTTGTGAAAGGTGGCAGATCAGGAATGATTCTCTCTGAAGGGAGGTCAGCCATTTTTTGCTCGCCTACTTTACCTCTGTAACGTCTGCATAGATAGCATCCAGTTATCACCTTTCTCACTGCTGCATTAGCGCCCGTGATCCAATACCGTTTTCTTAGATGAGAGAGTACATGGTTCCTACCTCCATGGCCCAGCTGTTCATGAATATGACGAAGTATTAGAGTTGAGATATGTTGGTCCTTTGCTAGAATGAATGGATGTTTAGTTTCTTCCGGCATCGAAGCCTTGCTTAGTCGTCCTCCAACTCTTAAAAGATCTTCATCATATATCGGGTCAAGTTTGTAAATGGTGCTCTCTTTCTTTACCTTAGATTTTCCTGATGATAGTGTGGCAATTTCATCATGAAATCTTTCTTGCTGTGTAAAGCGAACGATGGATGTTTCAGCTTCCATGAGATCATCTACAGTCAACGTTTGTCCTTTCAATGTAGCTTTAAATTTCTGCACTTCCATATTGACATCAGTCATCTGACCAGCGCCACAGCTGGTGTTTGCAGAAATCAGCTGCTTCCTTTTTTCCTTCAGGGCTTGTAAACTTCTCCTTAACTTGAGGAACCAACTCACTGCGACCTTTAACCTTTCCCAACTGGAAAAGTAAGTGATCAGTTTGTGTGTGGCATTTGTAACTTCAGCAATAACAGCATTTATTGTGATGTTAGTTTTAATTTCAGGATCATTAGCAACATCTGTATCAATAAACTGCATTGGCCATTCATCAACTGGTTTCAGCAAAAACTCTGGGCTTTGCATCCACCTTTTCTTAACCAACTGCTCCATTTTCAGCCCTCTCGACGCATCATCTGCTGGATTTTGAGCGGTAGGTATGTATCTCCACTGCTCCACATCTGAGGTTTCTCTGATCATTGACACTCTGTTTGCAACAAACGTTTTGAACCTTTTGTTCTCATTTTTTATGTATTTTAATACTGCTGTGCTATCAGTCCAGAATTGAGATTTCTCCAATGGAAGTTGTAGCTCTGACAGCAGCATCCTGTCGACTTTAACTGCAAGAACTGCAGCTGTTAGTTCCAAACGAGGAATAGTCACCTGTTTCAACGGAGACACCCTGGATTTGCCAAGCACGAAGGCAGTATGGACTTGGTTCCTGTCATTTTGTAATCTGATGTAGGTAACAGTGCCATATGCAACCTCACTGGCATCAGAAAAGTGATGTAACTGAGCAGATGTTACCTCCCCAAATTCTTTAGGCTTGACACACCTCTTGATCTCGAAGGTCTCAACCTTTTCCAGATCCAACAACCAGTTGCTCCATTTTTGCTGAAAGGCTTGGGGTATCGTTTCATCCCAACCATAGTTTAGCCGACACAGCTCTTGTAAAATCAACTTAGCTGGTAATGTGAATGGAGCCAAGAAGCCCAGTGGGTCATAAACAGAACAGATCATTGACAACATGCTGCGCCTTGTGTATGTTTGATCTCTGATGTTAAACTTGAAGTTAAAGGTGTCCGTTTCAATGCACCATTGCAATCCAAGAGCTCTTTCCACCGGTAACTTATCTTTGTCTAGATCCAATTCTTTAAAGTTCTTGGATCTATGTTCCTCTGGGATTTCCAACAACACCTCACGACTGGTGCTGATCCATTTGGTGAGGTTAAATCCGCCCAACTTGCACATCGCTGTGAGGTTTTGTACCATGAGTGCAGCATCTTCTTTAGAAGGCAAACTCTTCAACAGGTCATCCACGTAAAAGTTTCTTGTGACAGTGTCAGCTACATCTGCTGGGAACATAGTTTGATTATCATGAGCAGCTTTTCGTAGGGCGTAACACGCACAACTAGGAGAGGATACGGCCCCAAATAAATGAACAGTCATACGATACTGCTCAAGCTCCTGCTCCAAATTTCCCTCTGGCCACCACAAGAATCTCAAAAAGTCAAGATGTTCATCTGCAACTTTAACTTGGTGAAACATTGATTGTACATCCGCCATAATCGCCACAGATTCCTGTCTGAACCGTGTCAAGACTCCTAGCAAAGAACTTGTCAGATTCGGTCCTTGCAGAAGCTGATTGTTCAGTGATACTCCTTTAAATTCTGCCCCACAATCAAATACAACACGTATGTTTCCCTTTTGTGGGTGATGCACTCCATGATGCGGAAGGTACCAAATTTTTCCATCAGAGCGTTCCAGTTGACTCTCTGGGACCTTTTCAGCATATCCTTTGTTTATGACATCACTAAGAAAGTTTGAATATTCTTGGTGAAATTCCCTGTTCTTCTGAAGCTTCCTTTTGAGCCCCTTGATGCGTTGCTTGGCAACAGATAAGTTGTTTGGCAGGTGTATACAAGTTGTTCTGAAGGGCAGTTTCATTTGGTATTGTCCATTTTTGAGTTGCACTGAGTTTTCCATTATTGACATGAATCTTTGTTCCTCTATTGACATTTCCTCTTTCTCATCAAAGAATGTTTCACTGAAGTCATGATTGTATTGCTTTATTAGCAATCCTTCCAAGTTCTCAACACTGATACGGTTAACAGTTACAGAAGAGAGTCCATTTTCACATTGCTGTACATCATTTCCAATTAAAGGTCCATTGATCACCCACCCAAGCAGAGTTCTCACAGCATATGGTCCTTTTCCTTGACTGTTGATCACTTCCCATGGTTCCATTAACCTTGAAGCATTTGTTCCAATCAACAAATCAACACCAGCATCAATACGAGGTATGTGTACATCTTTCAGATACGTCCACTTGGCCAGTTCCTCTTCAGAGATAATGTTATTTGTTGTTACTGGCATCTCTTTCTGCGTAAACACACTCGGAAGTTCGTAAAACTGGTTGCCAGTGAAAGCACAGATTTCTAGTCCTTTGACAATGTAACTTGAAACAGTAGAGTTGTGGCCCATTGTACGCAGATTTATCTTGGTTCTTTTCCCACTCATGTTTAATTGTGTCATTAAGTTTTCAGAGCAAAAGGTATCTGTACTTCCTGGATCCAGAAATGCATATGTTTGTATAACTTTGCTTCCCTTGTCACACTTAACATTCACAGGAAGAATTGAAAGCATGCCGTTGCTGCTCCCGGCCCCTGTATGCCCACAAGTGGAGACAGCTGTGCCACTCACCGACGTGTTTCTTGCTTCCTTGTCCTTTCTCTCAATGTGGAGAATGTTGGGGTGTCTCTGATTACAAATTCTGCAAGATATGCGCTTATTACAGTTCTTACTTAAATGTCCTGTGCGCAGACATCCAAAGCAAACCCCCTTCTCTCTTAGAAAGCGCATCTTCTCCCAATGCATCTTCCTATTCAATAGTGAGCAGTTATCAAGTGCATGTTCTTGAGCACAATACAAGCAGGAAACATAGTTTGCATTTATGGATGAGTTATCTTGTGTCTGGGTGTATATGCTTTTCTTGAATAGATTTACACTTGAGTCTTTAGGCAAAGAAACTGTAGTTGCAAAACTGTTTCCTTTAAATTGGGATTTTTGCTGTAACTTTGCCCTGTTACCAACCTTAGGCACGCCAACTTGAGCATCTTGGATATCACCAAAAACTGGGTCAGAAATAATCTTGACCTGCTGCTCAATGAACTTAACAATGTCTTTAAACCCAGCTCTACGGTCTTGCATTTCAGAGATTTCACACGCAAGTATTCTCCATTTCTCTCTGAGCTTGTATGGAAGTTTCTGGATTATTAATTTCATGTTGGCTGGCATATTAAGTTCATCCAAATATTGCAGCTCTTCCATGGCGTTACAACACTCGCGTAAATACAATGCGTAAGCTTGCAGCCCTTTAACGTCCTCTGCCTTAACTGAAGGCCATCCGATGATTTTGTCCACATACGCAGCTGTGATCTTTAACTCATGGCCAAAATGAGTTCGAAGAAGGTCTTTAGCCACAGTGTACCCTCTTTCTGGTGGCATATGCTGACAGCTGCGCACTAAGTCCTTAGGCTGCCCCCTGGTGAACTGCTCGAGATAGTACAGGCGGTCTCCACTAGAGAGTGTTTTAGCTTCTATGCATTGCTCAAAAACTCTGATGAATGATCTGAATTGCAGTGGGTTTCCATCAAAAATAGGAATATCTCTGTGTGGTAGAGTTTGGGAACATTGTATCTGTGCAAGGAGTGCTGTGGTGTTGGTTTGGCTTTGTAACAGATTGTAGAGTTCGCCATTTATCTGTGGGTTATGCTGTGCATGCGTTGTCTGTTGAGCACCAGGATTAGAGGTTGGTTGCTGTGATGTTTGATGAGATGTGGTTTGATGTCCATCCACTTTCCTTGCTCTTGTTGGGTTTGAATGAGTGTTGGCAGATGCATGTTTTTGCTGAGTTGTAACCATTTGAGGTGCATTGTACACTTTAACATGATGTTTGAGTTCCGTACCTTTTTTGTAGTATGATTCCATTCCGTCGGTATATGCAACTGAACCATTTGTGACACTGCTATGACGGGATGTTCCAATCAGCACTGATAATTTTGCTGCAGATGCTGCCAATTCAGTCTCCAGCTCCAATTGTTCCTTTTGCCTCCTTAGTTGGTCTGCTTGCTCCTCCAAAGCATGTTTCTTTTGCAGTGCACCAGCACGTGCCAGTAGTGCAGCTCTTTCTGCCTCTGCTTGAAGCCGTGCAGAGGATGATGTTGAAAATCTACTGGACTTTGAAACACTACTTTTACTGCAAACATTGGATTTTACATTTGAAACACTGTCCTGGGGCTCCACATTAACCTCTTCCTCCTGAGGCTCTACATTAGCCTCTTCCTCTTGAGGCTCCACATTTAACCCATCGTTACCATCATTGATATCATCAACACCCTTTTCATTAATAACCAACCATTTGTTTACCTTTGACACAAACTCATTGACAGACAGCATTTTAACCTTGTACCACATTTCATGTTTTTCCACTTCAGCTTTAGGCAGTAAACCCATCAAAATGTCATGTTTTTCTTTTGCTTCATCACAAAGACCCTTATACTTGGCAAATGTACCCTTTACTTCTTTTGCATAATTTTCATCACACATTAAACCCACAATTGTTTCTTTCAGACTGGAAGCCTTTTTGAATTTCCCACTTCTTTCCTTTTGCAGGAAATCAATTTTATCCAAGAGTCCTTTCTCAGTCATTTTTACTGTCCGCTTTTTTACAGCGGGCTGTAAGGGATCCACAGAGCCAGACGCATCATGTGGTTCAGTTTCAGTTAGTTCACAGTCAAGTTTACGCTCTTCATCCATAGTTGATTTATGCAAATTAGCACAGTTTCGAAAAGCAATTGTCTTTATTGTCACCAATGCATTGTCATTTAATTGCAACGATACGTGCTATGTTTATGTGTGCGCACCTTAAGCGTTTGATGTCATTCAGTTGGCGCCACACATACCTGCTGTGGCCAGCACCAAGCTGTGTTGAGGTCTCCTTTACCTCTTTCAGCGCCTCACAGCCAGCTCACCGATCCACCTTGCTGATCCTGCAGCCTGGACTGCTCCGGTGCCGCTCCGCTGCACCCCGGTGCCGACCCGCAGCCCCACTGGCTCCGATCCTCACCGTTGATGACCCGCGTAGCTCCGCTCCACCTCAGTGTCGACCGGCTGGCCGCTGTTTCCGACCCGCGTAGCTCCCGCCGCTGCACCCCGATGATGCCCCGCAGCCCCACTGGCTCCGACCCGCACCGGTGCCGCTCCGCAGCTCCGCTCCGCAGCTCCTCCTCCACCTCAGTGTCGACCGGCTGGCCACTGTTTCCGACCCGCGTAGCTCCCGCCGCTGCACCCCGATGATGTCCCGCAGCCCCACTGGCTCCGACCCGCACCGGTGCCGCTCCGCAGCTCCGCTCCGCAGCTCCTCCGTACCGGCCGTCCTTCGTCGGCGTCTCGAAGCTCCTCCGCTGCACTTGCTCTGCCCTGACGGCAACGAGCACTGGCTAGCGCGGCGTAACACGCTCAAGCCCACGCCGCTTTGTTTAACCATACGCTCCCAATGTCCATCGTTGAAGCGGGGTTTTCTTCACTTAAATGTAGTGACTTTTCTGTTCCTCCAAATTCTTACCAAAGTCACTACTACGGTAGTTGACACACGATGTCCACGCGTGCGTGCATAGTGCAAGTCACCAGTCCAAACTCGGTTTCATTCATTTTCCAACTTTATTTTTCTTACCAAACAATTCTTAGCACTGCATCTCACGGTGAAGAAAACGTGCGCCCTGTCAACCACACCTGTGGCTTGTTCACACACCATCAAATAATCACCTGTCCTACAATGCCCTGCGTCACTTCCGCTTAACCCGCGAGTGACCAAACAAACCCAACCAAATATAACACAAACTAAAACATCAAAATAAACCCCAAAATTGGCTTCTACAGATTGCAAAACGTAAATCATGAAACTTAATCGATTAAGATTTCACGTCATGTCCAAATAATTCAGCTAATTAGACTAAGCCAACAGTTTGTTGGCTTATTATGTCGAACTTCATGGGGCCATTTCGGCTTTCCTGTCGGCGCGTCATCTGCAGCGTTTCGCTCTTCTCTTCTCCACGTCTCTGCGGGCTGCTGAGCAGGGAACGAACGCACGTCCGGCCCATTCACAGCGATGTGGAGAAGACCATAGACGGAGAAGACTGTTCAGTGTGCACACGTTCATTCTGTCGCGCTCATCAGTGAAGATGTGATGCATCATGGCACTTAAATCCACGTTCACACTCTAGCTAGCTATGCTAATTTCCGTGTACGTAATATTGTTATGTAGGCCTACCCATATATTTATGTGCAGTGGCGTGCACAGGTAGACACTAGGTGGTGCTAAAGCACCTGCCCTTTGCCCTCTCGACCAAGCAAGTGCCCTTTTGAAAGTACGTTTTTTGTTTTGTTTTGTTTTCTCGTGGCCCATGCTGACATGATCATCTATAAGTGCTCAGCGATTAAAAGCGTGTGTTATTAATGCACCAATTAATATCCCCTCCACCCCCCACACACACGTCACGTGAACGCACAGCGCGGACACAAACGGAGGCGCGTTGTATCAGCAGACAGTGCACAGCTGCAGCCCAAACACACCACCTGCCCTGCCCACCAGCAAGGAAACATATCAGTGAATCGATTCGAGTGGTTAGTGAATTCGAAAAGGTTAGTGAATTCAACACTCCATCGAAATGTATTGACAACTGGAATAATTGAATACTTGAAATTAGATGGAGTGTTGAATTCACTAACTTTTTCCTTACACTTGTGAGTTTTGAAGAGGACTTTTACGAACTTATCCGGAAAGACAGAAGAGACGTCGACGCAGCGGTAGCCTTAGCAACAGCTAGTTGAAGCTATCAGAAAAGTGCTCTTTTAAATAAACTTCTGGTGTACTTCCAAACTTTAAAATGCCTCGTTTTGTGAGTACAGACCATATATGTACTACTACAGAAGTTGGGTAACAATCCATGCATTATTAGTGGGGTAATTTACGAGATATACACAGTGTACCGGACACTCCAATACTAAGCCATTCGGCTGATACCCCTACACTTGATAAATATTGACCGTCGCTAAAAATGCATCTGAGGGGGTATTTGGCTGGATTATTGGTGGAAATTACCTCAGGGTGAATTTTACTCCGAACTATCACTTTAAAGACATGGCACCAAGGAGGATGCTGCTTTAGAGAGTGGTAACGCTCTCTTCACTCCTCACTTCAAAATGACACCTTGTACACTTTTGTTCTGATGGGAGGAAAAGAGTACACTGATCTATCATTGTAGCTTGTAACTTGCCAAAAACCTCTCCATGTGCGTTCATTCAAATGAAACAACAGTGATGAACTGATCAGTGCTACAGTGTGAAACTGTACCAGTTCAAAGGTCAAGTAATTTTATTAACATATCGACATAAATAAATATGCAATGACATTCAACCTGCCTGTAATGTTTATTTATTTTTAAAATCTCACACTGCGATAATAAGGCAGCCGTCAGTTCTACATGCCGCATAAAATGCCCTTATTTTTCACTGAGCACCTGCCCCCCAAAATGTCTGTGCACGCCACTGTTTATGTGCATGGGGACGTTCGCGAATTCCCAGACTGCCGACAGTTCAGGTCAGGTGAAAGTTGCCAGTGCCAGCAATGTAGTGTGTAAGAAATCGCTGTCACAACCTGCCTGTTATTTCAATTGGTTTCAAATCATTTTAAATCATCATTAAATCATTCATTCAGCAGAGGGGTAGGGATGTAAAAACCAGAGGATGTAACGTATCAGCGTCAAAATTAAGCTTCTTTTTCTTAAAGTTGTGTCAATGATACAAGGTCTAGTCTAACATTTTTTTCATAGGATAACTTTATTCTTTTATACGTTTGTACTTTAAGTATGTTTTAGAGCCTGTACTTTTTCACTCTAACTTAAATAAATAGTCTATACCATTGTGGTGTCAAAAGTACACGGATACGTCACTCCAGTGGAAGGTATAGACTAGAGTACTATAGAGTCTCTCTGTAGTCTCTCTATAGTACTCTAGTCTATACCTTCCACTGGAGTGACGTATCCGTGTACTTTTGACACCACAATAATAGAGTACTTAATTTGACTTCTATAAACATGTGTCTATATCCTACCAGGTACCAATGTTTGTTCTTCTAGCTTTATCTAGTTTATGTATGTTTATTGTATGTGGTTTGGATTTTAGAGGTCGATGATTCTCGGTGACTAAGAAAAGAAGGTTTTAAAAAGACTATCGCCCGAACAGGGACTTGAACCCTGGACCCTCAGATTAAAAGTCTGATGCTCTACCGACTGAGCTATCCGGGCGCTCAGAACGTATAGGAGACTGTTAGAGACTAGTCCTTTGCTATACTGGTTTGAATAGACTCCACCCACCTCTACTTTAGCCCAGTAGCTAGTAGCGTTAGCTCCAAGCGTTTGTCACCACAACTTTCGGCGTTGGGCGATTGTGGCACATTAGAAACCGTTACTCAGCCAGTGTACACAAGATGTTGGGAATTAATCAAATATGTGCACACAGAGTGCAGTTGAACGTTATGCTGCCCTTGTTACTTACTTCCAGAACCGATAATGTGTTGTCAACAAACGTGAAGACCTTGAGGAATACACGAAACGCACAGACTCGACCTGGGACGGCCGCCCGTCCGTACAGTTCTTATAAACACAACTCCAAGGTAAACCAGTTGCTGGAGTCAAGTGTTTCATATCAGGTGTATAGCCAGCTAACGATGTCCCTGATTTAGGTACCAAAGGTTCCGACGTGGGAACCCCTGACAGAAGACCAGCTTCCTCCGGTAACCAAATAGTATTATTGCATATAATTTTGCATCGTGTCTTGTATATTACACGCGATACTTGATAAAACATTGTCTAAATGACTGATGACGAATCGCCTTTGTTTCAAGTCGCCTCAGGTCCCGGCCGACTTGGTGGACAAACTGGAGAGACTAGCTCTGGTGGATTTCCGCACCAAGGAGGGTCTGGCCTGTCTGGAGAGAGCAGTACGGTTTGCAGACCAGCTTCATGTGGTTGATACCAGTGGAGTAGAGCCGATGGATTCCGTCCTGGAAGACAGGTATAACGGCCTGTTCTGTCAGAATTATAATAATGATGACGGTAACACACATCACATGTGTTAGCCTAAAGCCTGTCTGGATCTTTTCTTCTTTCACAATGAGTGTGCAGGTTTAATGACCTCAACTAAGAGCACTTTTGACATGTGTATCACTGCCTGCTTCGTTGGAAACTTGGGTGCATTTAGAAGTCACTTGTACCAGCATCTGCTAAATTAATTAATTAATTAATGTATGTGTCATTCGATACATAAGCAACAACAGCAAGTGTCCACAAATGTGTAATGTATGAAGTGGATGTGATTTTCAGGCAGCTGTCCCTGAGGGAGGATACGGTGTCTGAAGGAGGCTGTGCAGAGAAGTTGCTTCAACTCGCAGACACCACAGTGGAGGAGTACTTTGTTGCACCTCCAGGTAGGAAGAAAACCCACATCCAATCCACATTTAGTCTCACTGAGTACAAGTGTAATTCCCAGTTCTCCCGACATAGCAACTAATACAATACAATATTATGTATATCATATTGTTTTCATACATTTGGGAGTCCCCTGTGGGATCAGAAATAGCTTTTCTTCTAAGTTGTTTGGTGTTGTTTTTGTCCACAGGAAACATTCCACTTCCAACGCGGGAGGAGAGAGCCTCCATGCTGAAACACTCAGAGTTCTGATTCAGATGGACATGTTATTCACATTACATTATTTAGACGTGCTGGCCTATGTATGTGTATTACATTCTATGTAGTAGACAATGCAATGCTAAACACAGACAATTTTCAAGAAATGTTATGGAGTTGGACTCTTGTCGCCCACAATTACACAAATCCCATCTGTCAAATTGCCCTACGGACAGCATTTCTTTATATTAAAGAAACATATTTCAATCCACTGTTTTTTTTCAGATGAGTGGTTGTCGTTTGTAATTCTTTAGGCACCTGAGGGTGATGCCAACTAGAAGATACAATAAGGAGATTTGGGTGTCAAAGGGGGTTTGGGGTGCATATAAAACACCTTTGAATATTAACCTTAAATATTGTTCAGAATATGGGCAAATAGAAATATTTCCATCTGAGATGTATTTACAGCAGTTAATTCCATTGAAGTGCAAGTTTCCAAATGTTCAACCATATGTGGTGAAACAGATGCCTGATTTGGAGTTATTACATTAGGAGTTGAATGGATGTTATTCTGCCCTTTAGCTTTGTTCTTTACAGTATTTATTTTATTTAATCTGTTGTAGGCCTACATAGTTAGTTCTCCTGTATACCCTTAGTTCACTGTAGATTAAATAAGTAGGCCATATAGAAATACCCAAACACGTTGCTTCATTATCAATGTCAATATTTGTTAAACTATTTTAGGTTTCTGTTCTTGTTGATGCATAACCGTCGTTAAATTTACTCATGATTCATCCTATCAATCAGGTGCACCACGTAGACAGAGCTGTCCGCTGTCTCTCAGGAGCCAATCAGCGACGAACAACTGCCCAACCACACCTTATTCTGTGTTAGTCAATCAGCTGTCAGCGGAGGCAACGTCATGATAAACACTGAATGGTGAAACTGGACCGGTTTCACCATGCAGTTATCGATCACAGTCAGGCAGGAGTCTTTGTATAGTTTAAAAATGTATTTAGATGTTAAGATCGTTCTTGGTATACTATGTGCACATAAACAAAACAAAAACACTCACAAAACAATGGCCAAATGGGCAAAAGTGATAGTTCCAACTTTCAAGTTTATTTTCACATAGGCCTACTACAACGCGCATCATTATCAGCAGTGACATTCTTGTTGTCCGGGTCAACTCAACTAGATAATAAGATAAAATAAAATCGCCCGTTGCAGCTGGGCGATCCTCGTAGAGGATAAGCGGTTACGATAATGGATGGATGGATGGATGGAAATCAAATAAGTCAGATAAGTCAAATAAGTAGCAGGAGGTGCTTGGGCGTTACGAGTCCAACACCATAATATCTTAATCCAACAATCACAATAGGTATTTGTGAATAGCCTATACCGAACTAATTTCTGGTCCCGATATTTGCCATTCCTCCGGTATTACAGAAACGAAACTGACTGTCACATGACCAAAGTTGTTTGGAAAACGAATCCTAGCGCGGCTATATAAACCATCAGCATCGTCGTGGAGACTACATTGTGAACACTCATCCTTCTCTTCAGAGAATTTAGACCGAGGTAAGTCAAAGTGTCGGCTATATAAATGTGTTTATTATGGTTATTCGGGCTGCAAATTCAATAAGAAATCTAAAATGTTTTTATTCATTTTCCCGAAGCAGGATTCGTCATGGAGCTTACAATCACTCTTCTGAGCGGGGAGTCTCATCAACTCCGAGTGCCACCAGGGACCACTGTGGCATCGCTGAAAACCCTCATCTTTCAAACGTTTCAACTCTCCCCAGAGAGTCAGAAGCTGTTATACGACAGAAGTGGGGAGAAAATAATTCTAGATAACCCCTCAAATTCTCTGAGTGCATATGGTTTGCCACCCGGCGCCAAGATCTTCGTGCTGATCACCGAGCCCGTCAACATGCAAGTGTTCCTGAAAACGCTGACTGGTCAGATACACACATACACCGTCCCACCCGGGGAGACGGTGGCGGAATTCAAGCTCAAAGTTAAACAGAGGGAGAAGATGGCCGTGGAGCAACAGCTGCTGATGCATGAATCCAAGATCTTAGACGTCGGGAGTCGTACACTGGAGTCCTTTAACGTCAGAGATGGGAGCACCATCTACATGCAAGGACGGCTGAGAGGCGGCTAGGAGGAGAAGCGTTAGTTAGTGTAGGCCCTTCGTATTTTTTTTAGATGTTTTACTTCATTGAACTTTCAGAATGATCAGAGGTTAATGTACACATGAACATTAAAAGCACCTTACTGCGGGAGATTCACCATGTTTGTATTTGGTTAAATATATACTATGTCTAGTTAGTAATGTTTTAGCTAGGAGATTGTTAACTTATGAGATCCCGTTGTACCTGTCGCTGTTTTATGCCACTTTAATGTTTCCACTGTCATCAATTGAATAACTTATCAATTGAATCATCAATATAATGTTTAAAACCACATTCGTCGTCTGCCTCTTTCTTGGGATTTCTTTCATTTATGTATCTACATTCCATCACCGTTTGGTTAGCTGTAACATCTGCCAAGAATAAAAACTAAAGTTGAATGAAGTCATTTGACACAAAGAGCAGCACAGAACAATTCAGAACCAAAAAGTGACACATTTATGTAACAAAAGATATAGGTCTCTATAGGGCCTACATGCAAACGTTGATAATGGTCCAATAAAATGTGATTAAAGAGTAAGAAGCAAACTACTCTTTTGTGGCTTTAATGCAGAATAGGCTACCACCAAGCGTAATGCACTGGAGAGCAAGGAACTCAGCCCCATTTATGAGATGAGATTGAAGAAGGTAGAGATTTTTGTCTTTCCCCTCACGACCATTAAGTGGAAACACACACACACACACACACACACAATAAGTAGGCCTATAGAAACAATCAAAATGAAAACAATGAAAGACAAAATGGCAGCAGATCAGACACTTGATAAACCTGAATCTGACTTCTATTGTTTATATGAGCAGTGAGACAGCTGGGTCGAGGCAGCAGGACACATCCAGGCAGTAGCGGGCCACTGCTCTTGCCACTCAGGTGCGTGAGGTGTTGCAAAGCATTTCTTCATCTCCATTATAGATCAGAGCAAGGGCGTAACTTTGGGTCTACCATTGGGGGGGTTAAACTTGCGGCATATTTATTTATTTAATAATTTTCTTGTGTAAAAGATAACATGCTAATTTGCCGTTCCTGTATTGTGTTACTTTTACTGATTTAGGCTACTTAACGTAAATGCAGTTGTTCACTATTTATGCCATAATGACACAGTAGTTAAATTCAGTGTTTAAGCACTAGCCAGCAGTGGCAGCTTCCACTTAATTAATTGTGTGTGTGTGTCACTATCTTATGAAAAAAGATACTTAAAGATTAATCAATTGCATCACTGTATTAGAACCTATATGCAGCAAATGTATCATGCAGAATTCAACACTCAATACAAAATGAAATACAGGGTGGAACACTGGAGTGCAGCTTTATTCTGAACATGCCATAGGAAAACTGATATTGGTGGTGGGCATCACCAGTTCAAAAATCTAAACAAAAGCATGAAAATACAAAAAAAGGCCTATCTGTAAATCACATAATGAGGTATTCAGTTCACCAGTTCAAAAATCTAAACAAAAGCATGAAAATACAAAAAAAAGGCCTATCTGTAAATCACATAATGAGGTATTTCAGTTAAAAGCGCCAAACACCTGTTTGCGTCTCGGTGTAAAAGAAACAAACTGTGTGCACACTGACTCCTTAGTTAGGAGGTCCAATTTCTCCTGATGGATGTGACACACCGCAACATGGTTCAGCCTCTGCTGTGTCATGGTTGTGCGTAACCAAGTCTTCAACCGTCTAAGAGCACTAAAGCTCCTCTCTGCCTCAGCAAGTTGGCCAGTCGGTGGGGGGGGGGTAGGCTACATTACAGATGATTAAAACACGATACTATCTTGCTGGCAAATTAAATGAATAAAGAAAACAAACAAGTTATTCATTCAGAATATTTCATATTTTTATTAATCTGAATGATGTTATGATATTGGGGGGGTTATATTAGTGTGATCGGATTTTTGCGGGGGTCATGACCCCTCTAACCCCCCCGCAAATTACGCCCCTGGATCAGAGAGCTAGAACTGAAAGAGAAAGGGAAACATGAGATGAGCAATCAAGAACCTTTGCAATTTAAATATATTCCTATGATGTCTATGATTTACTGCTGTGTACTGTCTATTTGGGAGCGTGCATAATGTTCCCACAGCCCTATGTTCCCACATTTTTTTATTAGGTCCTATGTTCCCACAGCCGTACGTTCCCTCATTTCTAAGTTTTTTTCAAAATTGGGCCCTATATTCCCACAGCCCTATCTAAATAAGTAAAAAGTTTCACTATTTATGCAGTTTTTTGTGCAAGGAACAGGCAATCTTCAAGTGACGTCCTTTGAAGACAATTTCAAGGACAAAAAAAATACAAAGCTCAATTTACTATAAGGAGTCACACAAAGGACGTGTCAAAATGATGGCACCGTTGGATCCTGCCTCACTTGAGCCACAACATCTTGTCGGAATTGAGCTCTGCTGACCATGGCTTCATCCTGGGGGTGGGTATGGTCCTCCTCATGGAACCCAATCACTCTGATAACTGGATCGTCATCCTCTTCATTCAGCAGGTTTGTGTACACCTTTGCTCTGCAGTTCTGGCGCCAGCAACGCCAATGAATCTTTTCGCCTTTTGTTTCATGTCGGTGGAAACGTAAGTTCTACTAAAGCCTTTCCTCGACCATGGTTTCCAGGGATCAAGCTACCATGAAAAACAGCCATTTGAGCAAACACTGTGGACAAGGGGGTCGGTCCTGTCTGCTATGCTTTTCACCAAATATTGTGGAAAAAAATTACTCATTCATTTACTATTTAAAGTGCTTCCCAAAAATGTTGTGGTATAGGGCATACATTGAAGGTAAATTTAAGGAACACAAGACCTAATTTTAAAAATGTCAAGATTAAATTCAAGATTCTTTATTTGTCACATGAATAGTTATACCTCTACAACAAGCAGTGAAATGACTTCGCTCCAAGACTGCGCTGACACTCAATTTAAGAGATGTGGGTGGGTTTCATTTTGAGAAAAATCTTAGAAAGGAGACAAATCTTAAAAATGTGGGAACATAGGGCTGTGGGAACATATGGCTGACCCCGTCTATTCATCCTTAGGGAAAGTAAAGTGTAGACACCATTTTGATGTTATGCTTATGAACAAGATCTGTAACAAAAAGATTGGTGACACAGTGACACTCACCTGGAGAGGCACAAAGTTGAGGTTGATGAACTGAGAATGAGTCCACATTTCAGGGCAGTCTTGTAAGTACCTTTTAATTTCATCTGTAGGTCGGCCAACCCCTTTGACTGAAATGACCAAGGAAAAACATATGAAATGATGTCCTTGAGCCAAATTAACCTACAACTTTTGCAGTCGGCAAAATTATGCATAAAAAAAGCCATCCACATCCACCAACAGCGCCACCAGAGGCAGCCATTTGTTTTGTTTAATGAACTTTCAGAATTATCGGCCAAAATAAATATCGGACAAAATACTTCATTTCATCGGACCTGATGGAGTTGGGAAGAGGGAAATGTGGAATCAAAGCAGGCTCAGCGTAAATAGAACGAATAAACTACTGTTCAATTCAATTGAAGTGCAAGTTTCCAGATGTTAAACATGCTGAAACAGACGCATGATTTAGTTAGTTATTAGCCTACATTAGCTGCAGAACGGAAGTTGTTCTGCCTTGTTGGGATTCTTTACAGTAATATTTTGTGAATTTAAGCACAAATTGATTTTAGTCAACGTGTATATGATTCATTTATATTACTTGTGTATTTTCTGTTGTCCTCCTGTATGCCCCTCAGTCACTTTAGGTTAAATACGTAGCCGTAGGCCTACATCTAGAAAATATCCCAATATGTTGCTTCACTGTTAACGTAATTGCCATGTTGTTAAGTTGTGTTATAGGTTTCAGTTGTGTTAAGCAAAACTCGATAGTTGAGTTTCATTTAGTCAAACAACACACACAACACACACACGATAATGACGTCATACATTGCATTTAATAACAATAACATGGAAACCACCTATGGGCAAACCTGCTGTGTTAATCACTTGTTAACACCACTTGGGAAGGACACAGAAACTGATCTGATTGCTTGAACTAGCTTGTTTTTCAAAGGACGGTGAGCTTAACCTTACTTTTTATATTATTAGGCCTATATACTATATACTAGGCCCCCGCCACCTTGTACAGTGTTGATTGTTTACTGTTATAGTCTATTGTTATTTTTTATTGTTTACTGTCACGCACCAACCACCAAGTCAAATTCCTTGCATGTGCAAACCTACTTAATAATAAACATCTTTCTGACTTCGGACTCTGAGGCGTGACGAATGGACTGCACTGCCCAAACGCTGTCACTCGAATGTTCGAGTCGAAAATGAAACTAATTGTCACGTGACGGTAGCTTCGGAAAACGAATCCT
The DNA here is from genome assembly GCA_036785325.1 of Urophycis tenuis. Lineage (NCBI taxonomy): Eukaryota > Metazoa > Chordata > Actinopteri > Gadiformes > Phycidae > Urophycis > Urophycis tenuis. The sequence goes on along the minus strand of JAXIVH010000070.1, from coordinate 615,354 downwards.
AGCGCGGGTATATAAGCCATCAGCATCAAGAAGCATCACTGCCGGTGGAGACAACAGTTGTTACCAAGTCGTCCGCACTTATCCTCCTCTTCAGAGACTTTAGCCCGAGGTAAGTTAAAGTGTTGGTTAAATGTGATAATTATGCTTATCTGGCTGTAAATTCAAAAAGAAATCTAAAATGTTTTTATTCATTTTCCCGAGGCAGGATTCGTCATGGATCTTAGAATCACTCTTCTGAGCGGGGAGTCTCATCAACTCCGAGTGCCACCAGGGACCACTGTGGCGTCGCTGAAAACCCTCATCTTTCAAGCGTTTCAACTCTCCCCAGAGAGTCAGAAGCTGTTGTACGACAGAAATGGGGAGAAAATAATTCTGGATAACCCCTCAAATTCTCTGAGTGCATATGGATTGCCACCCGGCGCCAATATCTTCGTGCTGATCACCGAGCCCGTCAACATGCAAGTGTTCCTGAAAACGCTGACTGGTCAGATACACACATACACCGTCCCACCCGGGGAGACGGTAGCGGAATTCAAGCTCAAAGTTAAACAGAGGGAGAAGATGGCCGTGGAGCAACAGCTGCTGATGCATGAATCCAAGATCTTAGACGTCGGGAGTCGTACACTGGAGTCCTTTAACGTCAGAGATGGGAGCACCATCTTCATGCAAGGACGGCTGAGAGGCGGCTAGGAGGAGAAGCGTTAGTTAGTGTAGGCCCTTCGTATTTTTTTAGATGTTTTACTTCATTGAACTTTCAGAATGATCACAGGTTAATGAACACATGAACATTAAAAGCACCTTACTGCGGGAGATTCACCATGTTTGTATTTGGTTAAATATATAGTATGTCTAGTTAGTAACGTTTTAGCTAGGAGATTGTTCGCTTATGAGATCCTGCAGTTGTACCTGTCACTGTTTTATGCCACTTTAATGTTTCCACTGTCATCAATTGAATCATCAATATAATGTTTAAAACCACATTCGTTGTCTGTCTCTTTCTTTGGATTTATTTAATTTATAAATCTAAATCCCATCACTGTTTGTTTAGCTGTAACATCTGCCAAGAATAAAAGCTAAAGTTGAATGAAGTCATTTGACACAAAGAGCAGCACAGAACAATTCAGAACCTAAAAGTGACACATTTATGTAACGAAGATATATACATGAAAACGTTGATTATGCTCCAATAAAATGTGATTAAAGAGTACGGAAGCAAACTACTCTTTTGTGGCTTTAATGCAGAATAGGCTACCACCAAGCGTAATGCACTGGAGAGCAAGAAACTTAGCCCCATTTATGAGATGAGATTGAAGAAGAAGATAGAGATTTTGTCTTTCCCCTCACGACCATTAAGTGGAAACACACACACACACACAATAAGCACACACACACACACACACACACACACACACACACACACACACACACACACACACAATAAGTATAGAAACAAGCAAAATGAAAACAATGAAAGACAAAATGGCAGCAGATCAGACAATGGATAAACCTGAATCTGACTTCTATTGTTTATATGAGCAGTGAGACGCTGGGTCGAGGCAGCAGGACACATCCAGGCAGTAGCGGGCCACTGCTCTTGCCACTCAGGTGTGTGAGGTGTTGCAAAGCATTTCTTCATCTCCATTATAGATCAGAGAGCTATAACTGAAAGAGAAAGGGAAACATGAGATGAGCAATCAAGAACCTTTGCAATTTAAATATGATGTCTATGATTTACTGCTGTGTACTGTCTAATTGGGAGCGTGCCTATGTTCTCACAGCCCTATGTTCCCACATTTTTTTGTTTTTTTTCAAAATTAGGCCCTATATTCCCACAGCCCTATCTAAAGGAGTAAAAAGTTTAACTATTTATGCAGTTTTTTTGTGCAAGGAACAGGCAATCTTCAAGTGACGTCCTTTGAAGACAATTTCAAGGACAAAAAAAAATACAAAGCTCAATTTACTATAAGGAGTCACACAAAGGACGTGTCAAAATGATGGCACCGTTGGATCCTGCCTCACTTGAGCCACAACATCTTGTCGGAATTGAGCTCTGCTGACCATGGCTTCATCCTGGGGGTGGGTATGGTCCTCCTCATGGAACCCAATCACTCTGATAACTGGATCGTCATCCTCTTCATTCAGCAGGTTTTTGTACACCTTTGCTCTGCAGTTCTGGCGCCAGCAACGCCAATGAATCTTTTCGCCTTTTGTTTCATGTCGGTGGAAACGGAAGTTCTACTAAAGCCTTTCCTCGACCATGGTTTCCAGGGATCAAGCTACCATGAAAAACAGCCATTTGAGCAAACACTGTGGACAAGGGGGTCGGTCCTGTCTGCTATGCTTTTCACCAAATATTGTGGAAAAAAATTACTCATTCATTTACTATTTAAAGTGCTTCCCAAAAATGTTGTGGTATAGGGCATACATTGAAGGTAAATTTAAGGACACAAGACCTAATTTTAAAAATGTCAAGATTAAATTCAAGATTCTTTATTTGTCACATGAATAGTTATACCTCTACAACAAGCAGTGAAATGACTTCGCTCCAAGACTGCGCTGACACTCAATTTAAGAGATGTGGGTGGGTTTCATTTTGAGAAAAATCTTAGAAAGGAGACAAATCTTAAAAATGTGGGAACATAGGGCTGTGGGAACATATGGCTGACCCCGTCTATTCATCCTTAGGGAAAGTAAAGTGTAGACACCATTTTGATGTTATGCTTATGAACAAGATCTGTAACAAAAAGATTGGTGACACAGTGACACTCACCTGGAGAGGCACAAAGTTGATGTTGATGAACTGAGAATGAGTCCACATTTCAGGGCAGTCTTGTAAGTACCTTTTAATTTCATCTGTAGGTCGGTCAACCCCTTTGACTGAAATGACCAAGGAAAAACATATGAAATGATGTCCTTGAGCCAAATTACAACTTTTGCAGTCGGCAAAATTATGCATAAAAAAGCCACCCACATCCACTAACAGCGCCACCAGAGGCCACCATTTGTTTTGTTTAATGAACTTTCAGAATTATCCGCCAAAATACTTCACTCAGCCCTCTGCTTTGGCCATTTGCAATTCATTCCATAGGACCTGATGGAGTTGAGAACTGTAAGATACAATAGGGAAATGTGGAATCAAAGCAGGCTCAGCGTAAATAGAAAGATTCTAAAACTGTTAGTCCCATTGGCTGATAGGTGTACCTTATGAGACGATAAGGTACACCTGTCCCCATTCAACGCTGCTGCTGACCGCTTCACATATCACTCCGCGCATAGCAACGACGGCGACAATAAAGAAACCCGGAACCGGCTTTTTCTGCTTTGTTATGGAATGGATTTCGATTTGTTGGTTGCTATGGTGCGTTTTATTATAACCGTCGAACCATCTCGGATCTCGGTGGTGACGTCACTTCGGAGGTCCGAGATGGTTCAGCGTTTTATTATTGTTCCGAGCAAAGTTCGTTGGAGAAAAACATGGACGCCACCCGGAAAGCTATTGTCGCGGTAGTCGCATGTCGCATGGGCTTCACCTACACAACCTTGAGGAAGAATTCCAGGAACAGTACACTAGACGCAGAATGTATGTTCATATTTCAGTATATTTAGTGAAGTGAAAGCGTTGGAGTCGCTTGATAGTAGACCATTTTGGCATGCTAGCTAGATAGCATTACTATCCGTCTCCATAGAAACGGACGCCACATAACAGGTGACACTGGGCGCAGCCATCGTAAATTCTGTCTCGGAAGTCGGAACCCTTGCTCGGTCTCCTGTGAGTTCAACCGAGCAGGCAAGTTCTCCGTCCGAGTAAAAGGGGCGTGTCCATGCGTGTCGCTAGGCAATGTCCTCGGACGTCCGAGATCCGAGATCCGAGATGGTTCGACGGTCATAATAAAACGCACTGTAACTATGGACCTGGCCGGGAACTACTTCCTTGTATCTGGGAACTACTTTGTTGCGCATCTAGTGAATTGTTAGTGAAACGGAAGCGTTTTTATTGCTACATGTCTATGATTTTTCATATGCCGCGTTGGTAACACTTTTAGAATAGCAATTAGCCACTCGACGGTGTGAATCATGGAGAAAATATGGAATGCCTGAGAGGCGTTCCATATTTTCTCCATAATCCACACCCTCTCGTGACTAATTGCTCAAATAAACTATTGTTCAATTCAATTGAAGTGCAAGTTTCCAGATGTTAAACATGCTGAAACAGACGCATGATTTAGTTAGTTATTACATTATCTGCAGAACGGAAGTTGTTCTGCCTTGGGACTTGGGATTCTTTACAGTAACATTTTGTGAATTTAAGCACAAATTGATTTTAGTCAACGTTTATGTGATTCATTTATATTACTTGTGTATTTTCTGTTTTCCTCCTGTACGCCCCTCAGTCACTTTAGGTTAAATAATTAGCCGTAAAGATCTAGAAAATATCCCAATTTGCTTCACTGTTAACGTAATTGCCATGTTGTTAAGTTGTGTTAGGTTTCAGTCGGGTTAATGCAAAACTCGATAGTTGAGTTTCATTTAGTCAAACAACACACACAACACACACACGATAATGACGTCATAAATTGCATTTAATAACAATAACATGGAAACCACCTCTGGGCAAACCTGCTGTGTTAATCACTTGTTAACACCACTTGGGAAGGACACAGAAACTGATCTGATTGCTTGAACTAGCTCGTTTTTCAAAGGACGGTGACCTTAACCTTACTTTTTATATTATTATATACTATATAGGCCTACTAGGCCCCCGCCACCTTGTACAGTGTTGATTGTTTACTGTTATAGTCTATTGTTATTTTTTATTGTTTACTGTCACGCACCAACCACCAAGTCAAGTTCCTTGCATGTGCATACCTACTTAATAATAAACATCTTTCTGACTTCGGATTCTGGGGCGTGACGAATGGACTGCACTCGAATGTTCGAGTCAAAAATGAAACTAATTGTCACGTGTCACGTTCGGAAAAGGAATTCTAGCGCGGCTATATAAGCCATCAGCATCAAGAAGCATCACTGCCGGTGGAGACAACAGTTGTTACCAAGTCGTCCGCACTTATCCTCCTCTTCAGAGACTTTAGCCCGAGGTAAGTTAAAGTGTCGGTTAAATGTGATAATTATGCTTATCTGGCTGCTAATTCAAAAATAAATCTAAAATGTTTTTATTCATTTTCCCGAAGCAGGATTTGTCATGGATCTTAGAATCACTCTTCTGAGCGGGGAGTCTCATCAACTCCGAGTGCCACCAGGGACCACTGTGGCGTCGCTGAAAACCCTCATCTTTCAAACGTTTCAACTCTCCCCAGAGAGTCAGAAGCTGTTGTACGACAGAAATGGGGAGAAAATAATTCTGGATAACCCCTCAAATTCTCTGAGTGCCTATGGATTGCCACCCGGCGCCAACATCTTCGTGCTGATCACCGAGCCCGTCAACATGCAAGTGTTCCTGAAAACGCTGACTGGTCAGATACACACATACACCGTCCCACCCGGGGAGACGGTGGCGGAATTCAAGCTCAAAATTAAACTGAGGGAGAAGGTGGCCGAGGACCAGCAAAGGCTGATCCATGAAGGCAAGCAGATTGGTGACGGCCATACACTGCAGTCCTATAATGTGAAGAACGAGGGCACCATCTACCTGACCCTGCTGCTGAGAAGCGGCTAGGACTCTGGTGACGCGTCAAGAGGGGATTACTTAGGGCTCCCTTATCTATATATTTATGTAGTCTAATGAACTTTCAGAATGACCCCCACTTCATAACGACAATGGCATTACATGAACTTAACTGCCGCCTGAATCGCAATTCGTTAAAGACAACCTGGTGCTGTGTATGTCACTTAAAGGTTGCCACTGTTGTTGGAATAACTTTTAAAAAACACATTCCTTTTCTGTGTGATTTTCTTCTGTGAACCGATTAAAAAAAGGTGATTTCCATTTAAAGATAATGTCTTTAATTGCTATGTATACAATCCATCTCCGTTTGTTGTATTTGACTTGGAAGCCCACAATAAAAACGAAGACGGCAATTGAATGAAGTCATTTGGAACAACCAACAAAACAGGACAAATCAGAACCACAAAGTAGACCTAATTATATAATGAGAAAGACGTAGACACGGAAAAGTTGACGAAGGTCCAAGAAAAGACGATTAAACAGTTTATTTGTATCGTAGGCCTATATTTGGAAAGAAACTGCATGAAGGTGTGTAGTCCTGATAAACTGTTCCGCTGTCCGATCATACAAGCAATTATTAGTTTGAAAGATTACTAGTACTAATTGTCATTGTTACCAATAAGGTAGTTATTATTACAATAAAGGGAACTATATGTACCATCTTTTTGGTATCGCTTTGGTCATTAAATTAACAGGTTGTAGTTTTGAGCGCTTAAAATTATGGCCCAATTAAGTCATTTTTTTCCAAAATGGATCAATTGATGGATCAATGACAAAAACGTTGATTCTAATCTCATCAATCAGCATTTGGTTCAGTTTTTTGTGTTTTCTGAAAAACCTGGAAAAAAAACTTAGGAAAAGTAAGTTTAGGAAGATCACGAACGCTAACTGCGTAGCTGTGATTGCCTTTGAACGGGGCGGGTTCAACGCTAAAAGGAAAGTGACGTCAGAGGCAGAGGTGCTCTACTCGGCTGTTTGGGCTCCTGCAGTCTGCTAGTCAGGAGCTCAGCAGCCCCTCTAATTGGTTTGGTCTACCTACATAGTCGATCCATTTCATCTTGCCACTTGTTAAAAATGGCCGGTATTCTTAATATAGTATCAGTTGTACAGGGTTATAATAACACATAATTATGTTTTACAACTTCTTTACTTGATGCCAACACCGATATGAACACTTATAGCCTATATATATATATATATATATATATATATATATATACGCAGAGAGGAGCAGGCTGCACGATGCGTAAAAGCTGTCTCACAAGGAAAGCAAGGACAATGGATGTCTTGGGAGGATGTGGAGAAGCGAAAGCTCTCTTGGAAGGAGCTATGGGACATGGAGGCTTTTAGAACCAGCTTCATTCTGCGGGCCACCTACGATGTCCTACCATCACCACAGAACCTCAACCAGTGGTACGGTGAAGACCCTACATGCCCCCTATGTCCATCTCCAGCCAACTTGAAGCATATCCTAGTCGCCTGCAAGACAAGCCTTACACAAGGCTGCTATACCTGGCGGCACAATCAAGTGCTGAGGTGTCTAGCAGCGGCGCTGGAGAGCAGACGGACGGTCGTCAACGCCCTGCCTTCACCTTCCTCCCTGTCTGCATCTTCTGGACAGTTCATTCGTGAAGGGGAGGTGCCACCAAAGACCCCCCGACCAAAATCAGAGGCCGGACAGCTAGGAGCAGCACTAGACTGGAGGCTCCTAGTCGACCTGGAGCAGAGACTCTGCTTCCCAGCGGAGATCGCCACAACCAATCTCAGGCCAGATCTCGTGTTGTGGTCCCCTACAATCCGAAGCGCTTACATCATCGAGCTCACAGTGCCCTGGGAGGATAACATGGGCGAGGCCTATGAGCGCAAGAAGCTTCGGTATGCTGAGCTGGCAGCAGATGCTGCTCAACGGGGGTGGAAGGCCACAGTTTGTCCCGTGGAGGTGGGCTGTAGAGGCTTCGTGGGCAGGTCAGTTCCCAGTCTCCTGAAGGAAATGGGAATCCAAGGCCAGGCCCAACGGCAAACCATCAAAGCCCTGTCCAGTGCTGCTGAAAGAGCAAGCCAGTGGCTCTGGATCAGAAGGAGAGACAACAGCTGGTCTCCAAAATGACAACTGAAGTCAAGACAGCATCTGGAAGGGGGCAAGGAAGAGGGGGGCGCACCTGGGACGCCAGGTGTTGCTGCTGAACCCTCTTGAGGTGTCGTGGGCCCAGTCAGCGAAACACCCAGGATGGAGGGCGCCCACCTGACGACCCCGATGAAACCCTTGGCCCCTTCCACCCAACCCTGAGATGACATCCCCACCCACAGTTCTCAGAGTATAGTTAGGATTGCAACACCTAGTCCCATTTAGGTATGCGGTCAGGCACAAGCTTGGCTCAGGGAGAAGGACGCCCCTGTCATGCAAAGTCCGCTGCACTTTAGCACATATCCTGTGTTTTATAAAACAAAAACTATATATATATAATTCATGAATTAATTATCAATGTTCAGGCTGGTTGGATGGTCTCATGATTTTGTATGTTTATTTTATATTATCTTCATTTATGTTAGTTTTTTTGTCATTTGGTATGTGAAAATATCTAATTTGAGTTTTTCAATTGAATGTTTATCGAGATGAGATCTATGTGAAAATTAACTTATGGGAGAAATGTTGTTATTGGGACCTACAAAGAGCACAATGCACTGGTAAGGAATTAACTTTCACCATCCGTGACACTTCTTATACAGTCATGTCCTCACTGAGTGTTAAGTGGTAACACAGACGCACACACACAAACACACACACACACACACACACACACACACACACACACACAAGCGTTTTATAACAATGAAAGACCAATAGCAGCAGATCAGACAATGGATCAGCCTTCTGAATCTGACTTCTATTGTTTATATGAGCAGTGAGACGGCTGGGTCGCAGCAAAAGGACACATTCAGGAAGTAGCGGGCCACTGCTCTTGCCACTCGGGTGCGTCAGGTGTCGCAAAGCATTTCTTCATCTTCCAAATCCATTACGGAAGACGCTACAAGATGCTTTACGAAACCAAGCAACACAAGCCTTCATTTCCTGACAGATGCTAGGTAGGCATACCAAAACAAGGCCACCCCGTTGGCAAACAGCACTCTGAACTGAAAGAGAAAGGCAAACATGAGATGAGCAATCAAGAACCTTTGTTTCTCCATTCTTAGGGAAAGTTTAATTGAACATCTGATGTTATGCTTATGATTTGTTTTTCATTGCTGTGAAGGATTGTATCATATATGATTGTTTAAACTCTATTAATATAATACAATAGTGACATCACTCAGCCAAATTGGAACAGTGGAATTAGAGACATTGTCCAATTGTTCTGTCAGTTGAACGTTATGCTGCCATTGTTACTTACTTCCAGTACCGACAATGTGTTGTCAACAAACGTGAAGACCTTGAGGAATACACGAAACACACAGACTCGACCTGGGACGGCCACCCGTCCGTACAGTTCTTATAAACACAACTCCAAGGTAAACCAGTTGCTGGAGTCAAGTGTTTCATATCAGGTGTATAGCCAGCTAACGATGTCCCTGATTTAGGTACCAAAGGTTCCGACGTGGGAACCCCTGACAGAAGACCAGCTTCCTCCGGTAACCAAATAGTATTATATTTATTGCATATAATTTTGCATCATGTCTTGTATATTACACGCGACACTTGATAAAACATTGTCCAAATGACTGATGACGAATCGCCTTTGTTTCAAGTCGCCTCAGGTCCCGGACGACTTGGTGGACAAACTGGTGGATTTCCGCTCCAAGGAGGGTCTGGCCTGTCTGGAGAGAGCAGTACGATTTGCAGACCAGCTTCATGTGGTTGATACCAGTGGAGTAGAGCCGATGGATTCCGTCCTGGAAGACAGGTATAACGACATGTTCTGTCAGAATTATAATAATGATGACACATCACACATCACATGTGTTAGCCTAAAGCCTGTCTGGATCTTTTCTTCTTTCACAATGAGTGTGCAGGTTTAATGACCTCAACTAACAGCACTTTTGACATGTGTATCACTGCCTGCTTCGTTGGAAACTTGGGTGCATTTAGAAGTCACTTGTACCAGCATCTGCTAAATTAATTAATTAATTAATGTATGTGTCATTCGATACATAAGCAACAACAGCAAGTGTCCACAAATGTGTAATGTATGAAGTGGATGTGATTTTCAGGCAGCTGTCCCTGAGGGAGGATACGGTGTCTGAAGGAGGCTGTGCAGAGAAGTTGCTTCAACTCGCAGACACCACAGTGGAGGAGTATTGTTGCACCTCCAGGTAGGAAGAAAACCCACATCCAATCCACATTTAGTCTCACTGAGTACAAGTGTAATTCCCAGTTCTCTCGACATAGCAACTAATACAATACAATATTATGTATATCATATTGTTTTCATACATTTGGACGGAACTAACGGAATTACGACTATGAGTGCAGTTTGCTTATGTGGTAAAGTCTGCAAAAACCCGCGTGGTCTTAAGATCCACCAGACCAAGATGAAATGCTTGACTGGGAGGCAAGTGGTGCAACGCACAGGACTAGTGCCTGGTGAGACGCAGGAGGAGCCCGGCCCGGAGTTACCCCACAGTGCCCAGACCCTCCACGCCCCACAAGCCCTACCCCAAGTCATGCAGTCAGAACACCGTCGGGTTAAGTGGCCTTCGGCCAACATGGTGAAGGAGTGGTGCCAGTTCGATGCGGATGTTGATCAGATTCTCGAAGCCACAGCCAGGGGAGATGCTGACCAGAAATTGCGCACAATGAGTGCAATGATTGTCAGCATCGCCGCCGAAAGGTTTGGCACCAAGGAGCACCACCCGATCAGCGGTGCAGGGGAGCCAAACCGACGGCAGAAGAAGATCAGCCAGCTGCGGCAAGAGCTTAGACTGCTAGGACGGCAGTACAAGCAGGCAAGAGAGAAAGAGAAGGTAAGTATAGCAGAGCTCCGCAACATCGTAAGGAGGAATCTCACGACACTCCGTCGTGCTGAATGGCACAGGAAGAGGGGGAAGGAGAGAGCCAAGAAGCGTGCCGCCTTCATTTCAGGCCCTTTCAACTTCACCAAGAAGATCCTTGGGCAGAAGCGAGGTGGACAATTGGCCTGCTCTCAAGAAGAGGTTGACAAGTACCTCAGGGCAACTTACAGCGACAGCGCAAGGGAGCAGGATCTTGGACCCTGCAGCTTTCTGATTACACCACCAGAACCCACTTCAGCATTTAATACCAAGGAGCCAACCCTGAGAGAAGTTGAGGACATAGTCAGAGCAGCTAGATCCAACTCAGCTCCAGGTCCCAGTGGAGTACCATATGTTGTCTACAAGAGGTGCCCCAGGCTCGTGCAGCGACTCTGGAAGATCCTTAGGGTCATCTGGAGGAGGGGGAAGGTGGCTCAGCAGTGGAGGCATGCAGAGGGTGTATGGATTCCGAAGGAAGAGAACTCTCGCACCATCGAGCAGTTTAGAAACATCTCACTCCTGAGTGTGGAGGGCAAGGTGTTCTTCAGCATTGTTGCCCGGCGCATGACAGAGTTCTTCCTGAAGAATGCATACATCGACACCTCTGTGCAGAAGGGGGGGGTCCCAAGGGTACCAGGGTGCATTGAGCACACGGGAGTTGTTACTCAGCTCATCCGGGAGGCCCGGGAGGGCAATGGGAACCTGGCAGTTTTGTGGCTTGACCTGTCTAATGCTTACGGGTCAATTCCCCACAAACTGGTGGAGACCTCGCTTGACCGGCATCATGTTCCAGGCAAGATCAGGGACCTCATACTGGACTATTACAATTCTTTCAGTTTGAGAGTCACCTCGGGGACAGTAACATCAGCATCACATCGGCTGGAGAAAGGCATAATCACTGGGTGTACAGTCTCAGTGATTTTGTTTGCCTTGGCCATGAACATGCTTGTTAAGTCAGCGGAGGTGGAGTGCAGATGACCGCTCACCAAGTCAGGTGTGCGGCAGCCTCCCATCAGAGCTTTTATGGATGACCTGACAGTTACTACAACATCAGTTCCAGGTTGTAGGTGGGTTCTCCAAGGCCTTGAGCGGCTCATTAACTGGGCGCGTATGGGCTTTAAGCCTGCTAAGTCCCGTTCCCTGGTGGTGAAGAAGGGGAAGGTTACAGACAAGTTCCGGTTCTCGCTGGGAGGTGTCCAGATTCCATCGGTTTCAGAGGAGCCAGTGAAGAGCCTGGGGAAGATCTTTGATGGCACCCTGAGGGACAAAGCAGCGCTCAAGGCGACCAGCAGAGAACTGGGTAACTGGCTAGTGGCGGTGGATAAGTCAGGGCTGCCAGGTAAGTATAAAGCATGGATATATCAGCATGGCATCCTGCCACGCCTCCTCTGGCCACTACTGGTCTACGATGTCCCACTAACGACCGTTGAGGGCTTCGAGCGTAAGGTAAGTAGCTTCCTTCGCAGGTGGTTGGGCCTACCAAGAAGCCTCAGCAGCATAGCCTTGTATGGGCATAAGAACAAGCTGCGACTTCCCTTCAGTAGTCTGTCGGAGGAGTTCATGGTTACCCGTGCGAGAGAGGTGCTGCTGTACAGAGACTCGAGTGACACCAAAGTCTCCTTAGCGGGTATTGAAGTGCGGACTGGGCGGAAGTGGAGAGCCCAGGAGACGGTCGAGCAAGCTGAGGCGCGGCTGCGCCACGGTGTTCTGGTGGGAACAGTGGCGACAGGCCGGGCAGGGCTTGGGAGCAACCCAGGGCCTCGGTACAACAAGGCCCGGGGGAAGGAAAGGCGGCAGCTTATCCAGGAAGAGGTTCGAGCAGGGCTGGAGGAGACCCGCTCAAGCAAGATGGTCGGGATGAGACAACAGGGGGCGTGGACTAGATGGGAGCAGACACTAGATAGGAAGATTTCTTGGTCAGAGCTTTGGAAGGCAGAGCCATTCCGTATAAAGTTTTTGATCCAGTCAGTCTACGACGTCCTCCCCAGCCCTTCCAACCTCTTCTGTTGGGGCCTGGCAGAAACACCTGCTTGCCCTTTGTGTCAGAGGAGAGGATCACTGGAGCACATCCTAAGCTGTTGCCCGAAAGCCCTGGGCGAGGGGCGCTATTGTTGGCGCCACGACCAGGTGCTGAAGGTGATAGCAGATACCATCTGCTCGGGGATCTCACTCAGCAAGCAGCAACAGCCAGCTAGGCATTCAATCACCTTTGTTAAATCTGGTGAGAAGCCTCAACAACGCCCAGGCCAAACAGGGGGGCTCCTGACAACAGCTAGGGACTGGCAGCTGAAGGTGGACTTGGGGAAACAGCTTAAATTCCCAGAGACCATCGCAGTGACCACACTTAGGCCGGACTTGGTTCTTATGTCAGAATCAACAAGGCAGGTGATACTGCTGGAGTTGACTGTGCCCTGGGAAGACCGGATGGAGGAGGCATTTGAGAGGAAGAGGGCCAAGTATGAGGAGCTGGCAGGCGAATGCCGGCGCAACGGATGGAAGACTCGTTGTAGTCCCATTGAGGTTGGTTGCCGAGGTTTCGCAGGCCAGTCACTCTGCAGGGCCCTCAAGTTGTTGGGAATAAGGGGACTGCACAGCAAGAAAGCCATCAAGAACATCACTGATGCTGCTGAGAAGGCATCAAGATGGCTGTGGATCAGGAGGGGTGATCCGTGGGCCACACAAGCTACCTAGACACAAGCCGGGGTCTGATCACCCCCGGCTGGGTCGCCTGGGCGAGGGTGTCTGATGTTGAGAGACCCGAAACACCCTATGACCTCAGGTTACATCACTGATGATGTGTCTAGGTTGCACCAGAGGGTGTATATTAAACCGGGAGTCCCCTGTGGGATCAGAAATAGCTTTTCTTCTAAGTTGTTTGGTGTTGTTTTTGTCCACAGGAAACATTCCACTTCCAATGCGGGAGGAGAGAGCCTCCATGCTGAAACACTCAGAGTTCTGATTCAGATGGACATGTTATTCACATTACATTATTTAGACGTGCTGGCCTATGTATGTGTATTACATTCTATGTAGTAGACAATGCAATGCTAAACACAGACAATTTTCAAGAAATGTTATGGAGTTGGACTCTTGTCGCCCACAATTACACAAATCCTGTCAAATCTGTCAAATCTGTCAAATTGCCCTACGGACAGCATTTCTTTATATTAAAGAAACATATTTCAATCCACTGTTTTTTTTCAGATGAGTGGTTGTCGTTTGTAATTCTTTAGGCACCTGAGGGTGATGCCAACTGGAAGATACAATAAGGAGATTTGGGTGTCAAAGCAGGTTTGGGGTGCATATAAAACATCTTTGAATATTAACCTTAAATATTGTTCAGAATATGGGCAAATAGAAATATTTCCATCTGAGATGTATTTACAGCAGTTAATTCCATTGAAGTGCAAGTTTCCAAATGTTAAACCTATATGTGGTGAAACAGATGCATGATTTGGAGTTATTATGGCAGCTGAATGGATGTTATTCTGCCCTTTCGCTTTGTTCTTTACAGTATTTATTTTATTTCATCTGTTGTAGGCCTACATAGTTAGTTCTCTTGTATACCCTTAGTTCACTGTAGATTAAATAAGTAGGCCATCTAGAAATACCCAAACATGTTGCTTCATGGGCGGCACGGTGGTGCAGTGGTTAGCACTGTCGCCTCACAGCAAGAGGGTTCTGGGTTCGAATCCACCTGGGACCCGGGACCTTTCTGTGTGGAGTTTGCATGTTCTCCCCGTGCTTGCGTGGGTTCTCTCCGGGTACTCCGGCTTCCCCCCACAGACCAAAAACATGCAGGTTGGGGATTAGGTTAATTGGTGTCTCTAAATTAACCATAGGTGTGAATGGTTGTTTGTCTATGTATGTTAGCCCTGTGATAGGCTGGCGACCTGTCCAGGGTGTACCCCGCCTCTCGCCCGTTGCAGCTGGGATTGGCTCCAGCGACCCTCGTAGAGGATAAGCTAAGATAATTAAGATAATGGATGGATGGATGGATGTTGCTTCATTATCAATGTCAATAGTTGTTAAACTATTTTAGGTTTCTGTTCTTGTTGATGCATAACCTTCGTTAAATTTACTCATGATTCATCCTATCAATCAGGTGCACCACGTAGACATCAATCACGTCATAAATTCTACGAATTCTACGAGCTGTCCGCTGTCTCTCAGGAGCCAATCAGCGACGAACAACTGCCCAACCACACCTTATTCTGTGTTAGTCAATCAGCTGTCAGCGGAGGCAACGTCATGATAAACACTGAATGGTGAAACCGGTGATCCACCGGTTTCACCATGCAGATATCGATCAAAGTCACGCAGGAGTCTTTGTATAGTTTAAAAATGTATTTAGTTGTTAAGCTCGTTCTTGGTATGTGTCTTATGTGCACACAAACAAAACAAAAACACTCACAAAACAATGGCCAAATGGGCAAAAGTGATAGTTCCAACTTTCAAGTTTCAAGTTTATTTTCACATAGGCCTACTACAACGCGCATCATTATCAGCAATGACATTCTTGTTGTCCGGGTCAACTCAACTAGATAATAAAATAAAATAAAATAAATCAAATAAGTCAGATAAGTCAAATAAGTAGCAGGAGGTGCTTGGGCGTTACGATTCCAACACCATAATATCTTAATCACAATAGGTTTCTGTGAATAGCCTATACCTAACTAATTTCTGGTCCCGATATTTGCCATTCCTCCGGTATTACAGAAACATAAGAGCAATACCACTCCTTTCGGAGGAGAAACGAAACTGACTGTCACGACCAAAGTTGTTTGGAAAACGAATCCTAGCGCGGCTTAAACCATCAGCATCGTCGTGGAGACTACATTGTCAACACTCATCCTTCTCTTTAGAGAACTTAGACCGAGGTAAGTTAAAGTGTCGGCTATATATTTATTCATTTTCCCGAAGCAGGATTCGTCATGGAGCTTATAATCACTCTTCTGAGCGGGGAGTCTCATCAACTCCGAGTGCCACCAGGGACCACTGTGGCGTCGCTGAAAACCCTCATCTTTCAAACGTTTCAACTCTCCCCAGAGAGTCAGAAGCTGTTATAGGCCTACGACAGAAGTGGGGAGAAAATAATTCTAGATAACCCCTCAAATTCTCTGAGTGCATATGGTTTGCCACCCGGCGCCAAGATCTTCGTGCTGATCACCGAGCCCGTCAACATGCAAGTGTTCCTGAAAACGCTGACTGGTCAGATATACACATACACCGTCCCACCCGGGGAGACGGTGGCGGAATTCAAGCTCAAAGTTAAACGGAGGGAGAAGATGGCCGTGGAGCAACAGCTGCTGATGCATGAATCCAAGAACTTAGACGTCGGGAGTCGTACACTGGAGTCCTTTAACGTCAGAGATGGGAGCACCATCTACATGCAAGGACGGCTGAGAGGCGGCTAGGAGGAGAAGCGTTAGTTAGTTTAGGCCCTTCGTATTTTTAGGGACCGAGCCTGTGAAACAGGACGAGGTCCCTTTTGAAATTGATCCGTTTATTATTATTATTCTTATTCCTATTATTATTATTTCAGGGATCTTTGAGGTTTATTTGCACTACCTGAACATATTTTATAGATGTTTTACTTCATTGAACTTTCAGAATGATCACAGGTTAATGGACACATTAACATTAAAAGCACCTTACTGCGGGAGGTTCACCATGTTTGAATTTGGTTAAAGATATAGTATGCCTAGTTAGTAACGTTTTAGCTAGGAGATTGTTAACTTATGAGATCCCGTTGTACCTGTCGCTGTTTTATGCCACTTTAATGTTTCCACTGTCATCAATTGAATAACTTTTCAATTGAATCAATATAATGGTCATAACCACATTCGTTGTCTGTCTCTTTCTTTGGATTTATTTAATTTATTAATCTGAATTCCATCACTGTTTGTTTAGCTGTAACATCTGCCAAGAATAAAAGCTAAAGTTGAATGAAGTCATTTGACACAAAGAGCAGCACAGAACAATTCAGAACCAAAAAGTGACACATTTATGTAATGAAAGATATATATATATATATATATATATATATATATATATATATATATATATATATATATATATATATATATATACATGGAAACGTTGATTATGGTCCAATAAAATGTGATTAAAGAGTAAGGAAGCAAACTACTCTTTTGTGGCTTTAATGCAGAATAGGCTACCACCAAGCGTAATGCACTGGAGAGCAAGGAACTCAGCCCCATTTATGAGATGAGATTGAAGAAGAAGATAGAGATTTTGTCTTTCCCCTCACAACCATTAAGTGGAAACACACACACACACACACACACACACACACACACACACACACACACACACAATAAGTATAGAAACAATCAAAATGAAAACAATGAAAGACAAAATGGCAGCAGATCAGACACTTGATAAACCTGAATCTGACTTCTATTGTTCATATGAGCAGTGAGACGCTGGCTCGAGGCAGCAGGACATAGCCAGGCAGTAGCGGGCCACTGCTCTTGTCACTCAGGTGTGTGAGGTGTTGCAAAGCATTTCTTCATCTCCATTATAGATCAGAGAGCTAGAACTGAAAGAGAAAGGGAAACATGAGATGAGCAATCAAGAACCTTTGCAATTTAAATATATTCCTATGATGTCTATGATTTACTGCTGTGTACTGTCTATTTGGGAGCGTGCATAATGTTCCCACAGCCCTATGTTCCCACATTTCTGTTTTTTTTTATTAGGTCCTATGTTCCCACAGCCGTATGTTCCCTCATTTCTAAGTTTTTTTTTTCAAAATTAGGCCCTATATTCCCACAGCCCTATCTAAATGAGTAAAAAGTTTCACTATTTATGCAGTTATTTGTGCAAGGAACAGGCAATCTTCAAGTGACGTCCTTTGAAGACAATTTCAAGGACAAAAAAAATACAAAGCTCAATTTACTATAAGGAGTCACACAAAGGACGTGTCAAAATGATGGCACCGTTGGATCCTGCCTCACTTGAGCCACAAAATCTTGTCGGAATTGAGCTCTGCTGACCATGGCTTCATCCTGGGGGTGGGTATGGTCCTCCTCATGGAACCCAATCACTCTGATAACTGGATCGTCATCCTCTTCATTCAGCAGGTTTGTGTACACCTTTGCTCTGCAGTTCCGGCGCCAGCAACGCCAATGAATCTTTTCGCCTTTTGTTTCATGTCGGTGGAAACGGAAGTTCTACTAAAGCCTTTCCTCGACCATGGTTTCCAGGGATCAAGCTACCATGAAAAACAGCCATTTGAGCAAACACTGTGGACAAGGGGGTCGGTCCTGTCTGCTATGCTTTTCACCAAATATTGTGGAAAAAAATTACTCATTCATTTACTATTTAAAGTGCTTCCCAAAAATGTTGTGGTATAGGGTATATGTTGAAGGTACATTTAAGGAACACAAGACCTAATTTTAAAAATGTCAAGATTAAATTCAAGATTCTTTATTTGTCACATGAATAGTTATACCTCTACAACAAGCAGTGAAATGACTTCGCTCCAAGACTGCGCTGACACTCAATTTAAGAGATGTGGGTGGGTTTCATTTTGAGAAAAATCTTAGAAAGGAGACAAATCTTAAAAATGTGGGAACATAGGGCTGTGGGAACATATGGCTGACCCCGTCTATTCATCCTTAGGGAAAGTAAAGTGTAGACACCATTTTGATGTTATGCTTATGAACAAGATCTGTAACAAAAAGATTGGTGACACAGTGACACTCACCTGGAGAGGCACAAAGTTGATGTTGATGAACTGAGAATGAGTCCACATTTCAGGGCAGTCTTGTAAGTACCTTTTAATTTCATCTGTAGGTCGGCCAACCCCTTTGACTGAAATGACCAAGGAAAAACATATGAAATGATGTCCTTGAGCCAAATTAACCTACAACTTTTGCAGTCGGCAAAATTATGCATTAAAAAAAAGCCATCCACATCCACTAACAGCGCCACCAGAGGCCACCATTTGTTTTGTTTAATGAACTTTCAGAATTATCGGCCAAAATAAATATCGGACAAAATACTTCATTCCATAGGACCTGATGTGGTTGGGAAGAGGGAAATGTGGAATCAAAGCAGGCTCAGCGTAAATAGAACGAATAAACTACTGTTCAATTCAATTGAAGTGCAAGTTTCCAGATGTTAAACATGCTGAAACAGACGCATGATTTAGTTAGTTATTAGCCTACATTAGCTGCAGAACGGAAGTTGTTCTGCCTTGTTGGGATTCTTTACAGTAATATTTTGTGAATTTAAGCACAAATTGATTTTAGTCAACGTGTATATGATTCATTTATATTACTTGTGTATTTTCTGTTGTCCTCATGTATGCCCCTCAGTCACTTTAGGTTAAATATGTAGCCGTAGGCCTACATCTAGAAAATATCCCAATATGTTGCTTCACTGTTAACGTAATTGCCATGTTGTTAAGTTGTGTTATAGGTTTCAGTTGTGTTAAGCAAAACTCGATTGTTGAGTTTCATTTAGTCAAACAACACACACACGATAATGACGTCATAAATTGCATTTAATAACAATAACATGGAAACCACCTCTGGGCAAACCTGCTGTGTTAATAACTTGTTAACACCACTTGGGAAGGACACAGAAACTGATTCGATTTCTTGAACTAGCTCGTTTTTCAAAGGACGGTGACCTTAACCTTACTTTTTATATTATTATATACTATATACTAGGCCCCCGCCACCTTGTACAGTGTTGATTGTTTACTGTTATAGTCTATTGTTATTTTTTATTGTTTACTGTCACGCACCAACCACCAAGTCAAATTCCTTGCATGTGCAAACCTACTTAATAATAAACATCTTTCTGACTTCGGACTCTGAGGCGTGACGAATGGACTGCACTGCCCAAACGCTGTCCCTCGAATGTTCGAGTCGAAAATGAAACTAATTGTCACGTGACGGTAGCTTCGGAAAACGAATCCTAGCGCGGGTATATAAGCCATCAGCATCAAGAAGCATCACTGCCGGTGGAGACAACAGTTGTTACCAAGTCGTCCGCACTTATCCTCCTCTTCAGAGACTTTAGCCCGAGGTAAGTTAAAGTGTTGGTTAAATGTGATAATTATGCTTATCTGGCTGTAAATTCAAAAAGAAATCTAAAATGTTTTTATTCATTTTCCCGAAGCAGGATTCGTCATGGATCTTAGAATCACTCTTCTGAGCGGGGAGTCTCATCAACTCCGAGTGCCACCAGGGACCACTGTGGCGTCGCTGAAAACCCTCATCTTTCAAACGTTTCAACTCTCCCCAGAGAGTCAGAAGCTGTTGTACGACAGAAATGGGGAGAAAATAATTCTGGATAACCCCTCAAATTCTCTGAGTGCCTATGGATTGCCACCCGGCGCCAATATCTTCGTGCTGATCACCGAGCCCGCCGACATGCAAGTGTTCCTGAAAACGGAGAAGGGCCAGCTACACACATACACCGTCCCACCCGGGGAGACGGTGGCGGAATTCAAGCTCAAAGTTAAACTGAGGGAGAAGGTGGCCGAGGACCAGCAAAGGCTGATTCATGAAGGCAAGCAGATGGATGACGGCCATCGTACACTGCAGTCCTATAATGTGAGGAACGAGAGCACCATCTACCTGACCGGGCGGCTGAGAGGCGGCTAGAACTGGTGACGCGTCAAGAGGGGATTACTTAGGGCCCCCTTATCTATATATTTATGTAGTCTAATGAACTTTCAGAATGACCCCCACTTCATAACGACAATGGCATTACATTAACTTAACTGCCTGAATCGCCATGTTTGCAATTCGTTAAAGACAACCTGGTGCTGTGTATGTCACTTAAAGGTTGCCACTGTTGTTAGAATAACTTTTTTTTTTAAACATACATTCATTTTCTGTGTGATTTTCTTCTGTGAACCGATTAAAAAAGTTATTTCCATTTAAAGATAATGTCTTTAATTGCTATGTATACAATCCATCTCTGTTTGTTGTATTTGACTTGGAAGCCCACAATAAAAACTAAGACGGCAATTGAATGAAGTCATTTGGAACAACCAACAACCGTGGCGGCTGGTGTAATCTTAGGGGGGGCGGAAAGTTTGTAAACCAAACCCCTGTAGGGGGGTCTGGGGGCATCCCCCCCAGAGGATTTTTTTTTGTTGTTGTTGTGATTTTCACATACAAACGAAGCATTCTGGTGCATTCTGACAAAATAATAAAGACAAAGTTTCAGACATTTTAAAAAAAGTAAACATTTCCTTACAAAGACTAATGGGGCCGGGGAACTACGTTTTAACTTAATTTATTTGCATAGGCCTATCTATATAAAATATGTACACTGAAGGCATGATGCCACCGTAGGTTTGCAGAGAACTATAGGCCTATACAATATGTACACAGTCGGGTCCCGATTCCTTCACCCTTTTATTCTCCTCGGCCGACCGACGAAAAAATCGAGTTTCCCTAATATAAGTGAAATTATCGAATTTGCCTTCACAGGCACAGTCGTCATCGTTGAGTCTCCGCTATCTAGTCTCTTCTCTGGAACCGGTAGAGTACTATTGAGAGAGAGTGGCGTCAACGGAAGTTCAAAAACCTGGCCGATCACTCGGTTCATGTAGCCCTCCATTAGTTCCCGGAAGTGCTTGGCTGGCAATTGAAAAATACAAGAAAAGCCACAACAATCGGTAAAGAATGTCAATAACTGCTTTGCTCTGGAGGACTCTCTATAGGACTCTAGACATTGCCAGCAATGCAGCAACAACACAGGACAAATCAGAACCACAAAGTGACCTAATTATATAATGAGAAAGACGTAGACACGGAAAAGTTGACGAAGGTCCAAGAAAAGACGATTAAACAGTTTATTTGTATCGTATATTTGGAGAAAAAAAAACTGCTGAATGAAGGTGTGTATTGATAAACTGTTCCGCTGTCCGACCATACAAGCAATTATTAGTTTGAACGATTACTAGTGCTAATTACTAGTCATTGTTACCAATAAGGTAGTTATTATTACAATAAAAGGAACTATGTGTACCATCTTTTTGGTATCGCTTTGGTCATTAAATTAACAGGTTGTAGTTTTGAGCGCTTAAAATAATGGCCCAAGTCATTTTTTCCCCAAAATGGATCAATTGATGGATCAATGACAAAAAAAAAGTTGATTCTAATCTCATCAATCAGCATTTGGTTCAGTTTTTTGTGTTTTCTGAAAAACCTGAAAAAAAAACTTAGTTTAGGAAGATCACGACGCTAACTGCGTAGCTGTGATCTGCGATTGCCTTTGAACGGGGCGGGTTCAACGCGAAAAGGAAAGTGACGTCAGAGGCAGTCAATTGAGGCGCTCTACTCGGCTGTTTGGGCTCTTGCAGTCTGCTAGTCAGGAGCTCAGCAGCCTTTCTGTTTAAAGCCCCCTCTAATTGGAATGGTCTACATACAGTCGATCCATATTATCTTGCCACTTGTTAAAAATGGCCGGTATTCTTAATATAGTATCAGTTGTACAGGGTTATAAGAACAGGTAATTATGTTTTACAACTTTTTTACTTAATGCCAACACCGATATGAACTTTTTTATATATATATATAATTCATGAATTAATTATCAATGTTCAGGCTGTTTGGATGGTCTCATGATTTTGTATGTTTATTTTATATTATCTTCATTTATGTTAGTTTTTTTGTCATTTGGTATGTGAAAATATCTAATTTGAGTTTTTCCATTGAATGTTAATCGAGATGAGATCTATGTGAAAATTAACTTATGGGAGAAATGTTGTTATGGAGATCTACAAAGAGCACAATGCACTGGTAAGGAATTAACTTTCACCATCCGTGACACTTATTATAGTCATGTCCTCACTGAGTGTTAAGTGGTTACACACACACACACACACACACACACACACACACACACACACACACACACACACACACACACACACACACACACACACACACACACACACACACACACACACACACACACACACACACACACACACGTTTTAAAACAATGAAAGACCAATAGCAGCAGATCAGACAATGGATCAACCTTCTGAATCTGACTTCTATCGTTTATATGAGCAGTGAGAGGGCTGGGTCGCAGCAGCAGGACACATTCAGGCAGTAGCGGGCCACTGCTCTTGCCACTCGGGTGCGTCAGGTGTTGCAAAGCATTTCTTCATCTTCCAAATCCATTACGGAAGACGCTACAAGATGCTTTACGAAACCAAGCAACACAAGCCTTCATTTCCTGACAGATGCTAGGTAGGCATACCAAAACAAGGCCACCCCGTTGGCAAACAGCACTCTGAACTGAAAGAGAAAGGCAAACATGAGATGAGCAATCAAGAACCTTTGTTTCTTCATTCTCAGGGAAAGTTTAATTGAACATCTGATGTTATGCTTATGATTTGTTTTTCATTGCTGTGAAGGATTGTATCATATATAATTGTTTAAACTCTATTAATATAATAAAAATAGTGACATCACTCAGCCAAATTGGAACAGTGGAATTAGAGACATTGTCCAATTGTTCTGTCCAAATTACCTATGAGCAAAATATATAAATATGCTTCATGCCAAAATGATTCTCATAGGAGGTTTATATAGATATATTCGCAGTACATTTGTAAATTAGTTTTTGTCTGATATGACACCTCAGTTGGTTTGTTCAAGAGGAGTTTTCCATTCATTAACATAACATAATGTACATCTTCTTCTCCCATGTTTCCTTCTCCAAGAGCCACAAGTAACCACTGCAATCAGTTACAAAAATATCGGTGATACTCACCTGGACAGGCACGAAGTTGATGTTGATAAACTGAAAGGGAGTCCACACTTTCCAGTTCATCTTCAGAGCAGACCAGTAAGTACTTTCCAATTTCTTTTGCAGATCAGCCAACCCCTTTGACTGAAATGACCAAGGAAAAACACATGAAATTATGCCCTTAAGCCAACATACATGAGAATTACATTATGTGAATATGCATCTACTATATCGCTTCTGTAGTAATGAGTGATGGTGAGATTCAATTAGGTGACAATGACGACGATGACAATTCTGCCAATGCAAATAAAAAAGATAGCTAACCCCCTGACAACTGAGAAAGTGTTATGGAAGCAAAAGTCAAGAGTATAACAAGACAGTTTGACATTGTATTTATAATTTGTACTTTTAGTGGCTGTCTGACAATGTCTGGATGTTCCACACATCATCATAGGATGTCATGTGCCTTAATCAGCTGCTAATATGTTAAACAGTATTCTTTCAGACCTTTGCTGCCCTGTTGCTTAACATTTTTACTGAGCAAAGTACACATACAGAGAGAGCAAAGTGCTCTCTTTGAGTTTGTGTGCAGGGGTGACAAGTCCAGCTTCCCCCATGAAGATAAATAGTGATAATAGATAATATGTGTATTGTATGGTATACCACAAATACACAGACAATGCTGCTAATATAATGATCAAAAGATCCAACATGCCAGATTTAGAAACTTTGTAACAATGCTCTAGCACGAATGCAGGTCTCTCTAAAGGAGAAAAATATGTAAATAATTCATAGTTGAGGTTAGAATGACCCCCTCCCCCCTCCCCCAACTAGTTGATATCATTCTAGGGTCTTGGACTAGTACCCACTTCCAGGGTGTTCATGGCCAGGTAGAAGATGAACAGGAAACCTGGAGCAAAGATCAGGCGGTCCAGTAAAAGACGCTTGACAATACAGTACGGGTCTGTGGTGGGCATCCACACCTCCATCAGCTGGTAGAAATAGTGGCTGAGTGGCCCTGTTAGCAACAACCTGGAAGCAAGCAGGGACAGTGCTCACACCGATTTGACGGCCTTTCCATTTGATTTCAGTCATGAAATCCAAATCAATTTCTGGTCAAAGTCTGGTTCAAGTTGATACATCAAGGGTTCATTTAAAATAATGCAAATGCAAAAATTGACAACAATTTACCCAAATATTGCGTAGCGAGTGGCTGCTGCTCTGTCAATCTCTTTGGCTGGCATCCCATTTTTGGCGTTTTTGTTTGCTTCCAGAAATTGAGAAAGAAGGTTTCCCAAAGATGAAAGAATACCGCTGAAAATCAAGGTGCATAACTATTGTCAAAGTGAAAGATACATACTATGGGAGTTTGCTGTAGGCAGGCGGTGATTGGTTAAACGTCGACCTTCTCAATACAGGGGTCGCACGAGGACGTAACCACTAAATACATAATGTTAAGTGGCAGCCCTGAAACCCTGCATCAGTAAAACAGGTTTAATAGTTATGCAGTCTTGTGTGCCTTGTTTCTAGCACACTTTGTTTTTCCCTGTTCGACGCTTCCACCTGTTCCACCACGCTAACTTTTCTTAATACAAAAAAAAACCCAAATACGTGGCTTCTTCAATTAAATGCAATCTCAGTGAATCAAAAAAATAATCATATACTGACCTTGTTATAGATTTGGTAAGAATAGGATATTTCTTCAGTAGAAACAAATATTGCTGAAGCAGTCGAAAAGGAATGGGTGTCTCTCGAATTGGTGTACTTGCTCCAGGCATAGTCACCTCTTTATCTAGACGCGATTCCCAACTTGACAAAATAAGACCAGATTGATAGAGAACAGAAGCAACAGCAGCAATGTAGCCAACTCTTCCGTTCTCCAGAAACAATTTACGTAATGACGTCACTTCATGGACGCCCTCATCACGTAAAACCAAATGAGTCATTTCGGGATGGCACCAGCAGAAGCTCTCGTCAATAGTTATTAATTATTAATAGCCGAGGCTTTGATTTAATTTCAATAATCGCTTTCCTCGATAATAAATAAAAACTTCCATTCTTGTGTTGCTCGGTTCCACCAAATGCAGTTCATTTCTATGATAATTGAAAGAGTGCTAAAGCAGAATTGCGTGGCAAGGTTTTATAGATAATGAATGGTGAAAACCTGATTAGAAGGTATGTATTAAAATATATAATTTTTACTTTATTGCAGAAATCAAACAATTCTGCAGGTGTCACTATGGATAAATGATCTACTATATTATACTAGTATTCTCTATGAAACAGACCAGTTTGAAAACAATCTTTAATGTGTAGAAAATATCCTGCAAACATTTACAATGTATTAAGGGAACAACTTTGTGAATGTTGTGAAAGTGAAATGGACCGAACATCAGTCCACTTGGCAAAGTGTTTTTAGTAGATGAAATAGAGTGCTTATAGAGTGGTTTGAACGTGAAAATGTGTAGTAAATCGACTGATGTTCATCTGAAACCAGACAACAGCATGCGGCCCATGTTAAAACAGACAACAGCATGAGGCTAATGTTAAACCAGACAACAGCATGAGGCTCATGCTAAACCAGACAACAGCATGAGGCTCATGCTAAACGAGACAACAGCATGACCCTCATGTTGAACCAGACAACAGCATGAGGCCCATGCTAAACAAGAAAACAGCATTAGGCTCATGTTGAACAAGACAACAGCGTGAGGCTCATGCTAAACCAGACAACAGCATGAGGCTCATGTTGAACCAGACAACAGCGTGAGGCTCATGCTAAATCAGACAACAGCGTGAGGCTCATGCTAAATCAGACAACAGCATGAGGCTCATGCTAAACCAGACAACAGCATGAGGCTCATGCTAAACCAGACAACAGCGTGACCCTCATGCTAAACCAGACAAAAGCGTGAGGCTCATGCTAAATCAGACAACAGCATGAGGCTCATGTTAAACCAGACAACAGCATGAGGCTCATGCTAAACCAGACAACAGCATGACCCTCATGCTAAACCAGACAACAGCGTGACCCTCATGCTAAACCAGACAAAAGCGTGAGGCCCATGTTAAAACAGACAACAGCGTGAGGCTCATGTTAAAGGGCCCCCCAGTTTATCGGCTCCTTCCCAGAACGCGTCAGCAGCTCGTTGGCCTGGGAGAAATGCTTACAGCCCAGGAACCCGCGGTGGGCAGACAGCGGGGAGGGGTGCACCGCTTGCAAGACGTGGTGCCGTTTCTGGAGGTTAAAAAGCAGACCTTCTGTGTTACGTTACATGCACAAGAGGCTAGAGGAGCCGTCCTTAAAATGTAACAATAACATATTCATATACAACTCCATTTTTCTTTCCTTCTAAAATAATAACCGGAATCAGAGCGAGAGGCGACGGCCGCGCTGCATACTTTACGCGGGTCAGGTTCAGTGAAAGCGCATCACTTGACAACACAAAACACGTGGACTTGGTCAGTCAGGCAAGCCATACACCCACCCTGTCTATGTTGGCCCCCTTCTTGTGGGCGTACGAGCCCCACAACAGGAAGACGACCCCTTCGAGGCTGCTGCTCAGCCGCCCGACCACAGCGTCAGTGAAGCGCTCCCACCCCCGGTCCTTGTGGGAGTTGGCCTGGTGGGCACGCACCGTCAGCACCGCATTGAGCAGCAGCACCCCTGGGGAAGCAAACGCAACCGTGGCGGTGAACACATCCTGGAGCTCCGCGTGCGGGGAGCGCCATGGGCCACACGGACAGTGGAGGAATGGGAGTCAATGTGGTCAGGGTGGGGGTGGGAGGGGGGGGAGACTTTGATGGAAGTGTGTGAGAGAATGTGGAAGACGATAAGCACCATGCCAAGGTTAGCCAGATGGCTTTTGAGTACCAAAAGTAGTTTGTTAAAAGCAGTAAAATGATAGATTTGCCTTTATTCACAGTAAATACAATGTGCTCAGAAGAAGAAAGAGAATTGTCCAAGTAAAAATAACTAATAAGACTGCACGGCACACAAGTAACCGAACTAGAGTAACAGTGACTACAAAAATGCTACCTTGTTTTGCCCATCCAGTCAGATCTCCGTGTCCAGGATGCTCGAACCCATCAATGTCAGAGCTCAGCTCTTTATATATGTTCACAAGACTGAGAACGGAAGCACAATGTAAAAGACATGTTTTCTTCTTGGCTTTATTGGAAAACGCCCTGTGAACACGCCCTTCTCTCATGTGCGACAGAGGGCTGACTGGACACCACAGTGATGGCCATCGCCTCTTAAGGTATGCTGTGATACTGCGTTATTTACCTGGGGGGAGGGGGAACTGGCTTTTGAACACTGAAACAGAGTCCGTGTGCTTGGTTGGGACCGTGGTAAGGGTCCTGGCCCAGAATCACCACTTTGACCTGTATATGCAAACACAGAATTTGTACATTTGTGAGGGTATGGTGATGCTTTTTTGGTCATAGGTCCGTAGAAGAACTTGTATTTCCAATTACTATTCAAACCACTAACTTTAACAGTACATGCATAGACAATAGATTTTCTATTTTTACACAGTTCTATCAGTTGTCAGTTCTATCTTGGGTAGAGCAATTGCATCATGGACAACTTCACCAGAGTAGTGTACGTTGATAAAGTATTCTGAATCCGCATATGAATGGGAATGAGTGGTAAAACAGCAGTAGAAACCGTGTCGTATGCTTTCTTGGATAACACGAAACGAAGAGAGAAACACCAGTGACAATGTTAACTTACATCTTGGATGTCACACATCGTTGTCCAACTGAACACGTGTTCAGCAGGGGGGTAAACAGTGTGGCGGCTCCTCTCATCAGCAACGAATGACATAAGCTGTCGTAGAGAGAGAGAGATAGGGAGGGGAAAATAGCCACGTTTAATGCTTACATAGCAGCACTACCAATAACGGGTTGAAACAAATATGGTAATAGTACGACTATGTCGTCCATGTTACTTGTTTAAAGTATGGCTTTCCAAACTCTGCAGCCAGCCCACTCCGCCATGTCTCTCCGAAACCCGCAGGCGTTTGGTTTGCTCTCAACCTCTCCAACGCTGCTTTCTTGCTTTGGGCAATTCGGTCCAGCTGCACATCTGAAAGCGGTGGCGATGAAGGCGTTTGCTCCGCGTCTGAGGACTTCAGTTTCTTCGGCGTTATCTTCGTTAATTTAGGAAAACATATAGTTGGGGAAATGAGTTCAGCTGGTAAGACCCGATTCATGCATCTGTATAACATATTTCCACGCGATTTGTACCACGTGATGCAGCTACTGGCAACACACGAGTCGCAACAATGACGCTTGTGAACACCGCCTAAAGTCAAGGCTGAAGCGTGTCGGCAGAGCAGAAACGCAACCCAGCCCTCAAACTCAAGCACATTTGAGTGAGTGACAAGTATGGTGATGTATTGCTATAGACGATACTAAACTTCTCGATGTTGACAACAAGTACGCGTAACGTTCAACGAGCACGCTCACCTGAAGTGGTCCGGCATGCTCTTCAGTTTTACCTAATTCCTTTGAAACTCTCTTTTTGGAAACTGGCGAAAAGAAAGAGTTGATATGCTTCTGGCCAATCATTGTTAAACGTACGGCGAACCCGATGCACACAATAACGCTGGTTTGTTACTTTGCTAGCCGATGTCAGGCTGCCCTCCATCCATAAAGTAGCCTCAAAAGTCTCCCTTTCCCGCGCCAAGTGACGTACGGCTATGCTAATGACTTGAGTTGTGTTCAAGACACTACCGGTATTGGAGTGTGTGTCAAACAGTCACTGCACCTAGCGATGGTTGTCCAACTGGTTTAATGTTAATCTCAAATGAGTTAAGGCTATTGGTTTATAAGAAACTACGCTGAATGTCGTGAGAATGCCTAATGTTGATTTCTCTTCAGTGCAAAATGAAAAAACACGAGTGTTTGGAGTGGAGTGAAGATGAGGAAATGGATGAAGACGATGATTTGGCGGAGTTCTCTCGTCCTGTGCCCTGGAAGAAATATGATGCAGAAGGACTGGATTGTGACTATGCTTTACTCTTCAGTAAAGAAGAAGCGGGCCGTCTCTTCGATCGATTGGAGACTGAAGTGGTGTATTTAACAGGTGATGGAATGGTTCTTGCATTACATTTTGTTTTTATTCAACATTCAATTAACTATATGGTTTTCATTTGTATTACACATGTTTGCGCGTCTGCTTATGATTAAGCAGATTAAGTTTTGTTAATAATATAGTCCAGTTGGTACAAATACGCGAATGTATATGCAATTAAAATACTATACAATATATATAACACATGGATCATTGAGCTTGACGAGGTTTGACGTTGTTGCAGGGCAGGAAGCAAGGGTCCAGGTGTTTGGGAAGGTCTATGACGTCCCTAGAAAGCAGGCTGTGTATGGTGAGCCAGGATTAAACTACACCTACTCTGGGGTCAAGCATTGTGCACGCCAGTGGATTCCAACGTTGGAGTACATTCGGGATTCTGTTACAAAAGTAACAGGACAGGTGTTTAACTTTGTCTTGGTCAACAGGTAAGTTGGAGTATGTAGGCCTAATCGCATGATGTGTGTATTCAGCTTTCTTTCATATCATTATCCATTTATTATGATTTAAAATCCTTTTGAATTAGCACTCCAAAACTGAAAACCACAGGTTATTTTCGGTTATGTAGGTCTGGTGTTTGTGAATGGCTGAAATCGGTCACCATGTCACATCCCAAAATTGTTTAACTTTAGGACCTTTTGTTACTTTGGGCTGTCAGGGCAGTTTGTAGGCCTAGAAGAGAGCCTGGAAAACAGAACTGTCTTCCCCGGGTTAGGCTATGGCCTAGTAGCCTAGGATCTGGGGAAAACTGTTCTGTGTTTTTAGCCCCCCCCCCCCACACACACACACACACTATTCAGCAGGTCCATCATCACACAGGCCTCCTTTCTTTTTTTTCTTTTCTTTTTTTAAACACGTCACCAATCACTGGATAGAACGACCCGGTGACCCGCGGCCTGTGAACCTGTTGTCTCATCGTCAGATACAAGGACGGACTGGACCACATGGGCGAGCACCGAGACGACGAGCGAGAGCTGGATCCCCTCTGCCCGATTGCCTCCGTCTCCCTGGGGGCCGGCCGGGACTTTGTCTTCCGGCACAGGGACGCGCGGGGGAGGGGCGGGCGGCCCATAGAGCCGCTGAAGCTGCAGCTGGCGTCCGGCAGCCTCCTGCTCATGAACCCGCCCACCAACACGTACTGGTACCACAGCCTGCCGCGCCGCAGAGCCGTGCGGCAGCCCAGGATCAACCTCACCTTCAGACGCATACTCTCCTCTGGCGGGAAGGAGGGGGCGGTCTCTTGAACACCAGCCCCACCACCACCAACCCCATCACCATCACCAGCCCCATCGCCACCACCAGCCCCATCACCACCACCAGCCCCATCACCAGCACCACCAGCTAAACAAGGATTCCATTAACTTGGGGGACGAATAACCACGTATAGTATTTACTGTTGCCTTTTTACCATCACTAGAGCGAAAAAATTATGCCTTTACATCAATAAACTATACGTAGGATGGCCACCAATGGCATCGTAATGTGCATTATTCTACTTTTTAGATCTATTTGTTGGCGGGAGCTTTTATACTGGGTGGAGAGCAAAGTGATTCAGTTCATTCAGCGCTCAATCCCATTGTTTTATTCCTTTATATTAAAAACTAGTCACCTTTACAAATCACACAAGCTCACGTACATTTACATTAGTGCAAATTGTTCCATTTACAATCATTTTGAAATCAGGTTGTACAAAAAGAATAAATTGCAGAATTGATTAACTAGGAATTGTAACACAATTTTCACCATGAACGGCTTTGGGCATTGACTAAATCAGTTCTGCAATGTTACGTGTTGTAAAACATTGAATAATTCACTGGAAATAGTCAGTGTCTTTATGGTTAATTTCTTATGCACACAACACCTGGTGTCAAAATGTAATGTACATTACATTTAGAATTGAGTAATGCGCTACATTTGAAATATTAAAAACATCGCACTTTAACCTCACAGGTGGTACGCCAATTACACTAGGATACAGAAAAATATTCAATCCTATGCTGTTTGAGAATTATTTGATAGTACATGTGCAATAAATGTATTCTACCAAGTCATGATTCAACCCTTATTTCATCCATTATGTTTATTCCAAATATTGAACTGAATAAATTAAAAAGGTATGAGAGGCGAGTTTACAGGACACGAATAACAAAAAGGGGCAAAAGTCACCATCTTTGGGATCAAGTGGGCCTCATTTAGGTCCTCATGGCAAGTATCTTCAATTGGTTCAGGGACCTTCTGCTTGGTCTGAA
Organism: Urophycis tenuis; assembly: GCA_036785325.1. Lineage (NCBI taxonomy): Eukaryota > Metazoa > Chordata > Actinopteri > Gadiformes > Phycidae > Urophycis > Urophycis tenuis. The sequence goes on along the minus strand of JAXIVH010000070.1, from coordinate 583,580 downwards.
ATGCTCACGTTGGGTCCTGCCATCTTCCTATCTCCTTGTCACTTCCTGACTTCATCCTTCCAATGTTCTCTGGTGGAGACAACAGACCTGGCAGATCAGAAGGACCGAGGTTCACCCTAAATCACACCACAATCAGACCGCAGACTGCGGCAGAGCAAACGCAGGCTGTGGCTGTGCTTGCCATTGGTTCCAATGTCAGTGTCGGTTGAGGGTCACACTGCCATAGCTCATGTATGGCAAGTAAAACAACAATTGCAGTAACCAGCTTCACCAGTGGTGGCGCTGTTCCTGAGCTTAACCGAAGGGACAACGCCTCTCGTCTTTGCCGTCGCTCCCGGTGCAAGTGATGCGTTCGTCGGTACCGTCTTCACCATAAACACCACAGGCGGGGCTACCCCTCCACCCGCGCGGCCCGGCTTGACCTTTGAACCCTTTCATAGAAAATCAGGTAAGCGTTGGAGGACAGCGCCTCCTGCAGGCTGGCCTTGCGCACGGAGTCATCCGACACCCAGAGCCACTGGGAGGGGGCGTGGCCCAGGGAGGGCGGGGCGGGGCAGCGGCGGTAGGTGATGAAGTGTCCCGAGTGCATGTCTCCATGGTGCACCAGCACGGCCGTCAGCTGGAACAGGTACTCTGACGGACTGGAGGCAGGAGCACATATCAGACCAGGAAGCATTAAGACGACACAATGACACAATGCACCCCCACGGCTCCAGTCTGCTTTCCTCCATCCACTCCCCTTTACTTGTGTATTCAATTGTCACACAGCTTGAATTTTTCTGGCGACAGTTTGAGGGATCCCTGACATGTCTAGTAGTAGTTACGGCACACAAGCAAATTACTACTTCCTGCCAATAAATGTTACAGCAAGCAGTGCAACATAACGATCAATTTACGGTCAAGGAGTATTCATGGAAGCATTCTAAATCAATAAATGATCCCCAAATAGTCAATAGTACCGAGAATAGTATCAGGGACATACGTTTACAATAGGGTTGGGCGGTATCCAAATTTTGATACCGTTAAACCTTCTCCACATTTTACCGGGGTATACGGTATTACCGTGACTAATTAAAAATCACTTAGTAGGGCTCAGACGGAGTCGCGAAAATGTCAGCTTGCGCTTATACCGGTCAGAAACAGATTGGCGGGTCGTACTGACTTAAAAGGTATATTGCGCAAATCCTTGTTTAAATCTGAATTGAACGATGTCAAAAACTGCCCGTAGATTGCTCAAATAAAGCTAAAAAAAGACATTATTTAACACGGCAATTTCTCAGTACGCCTGCGCAAACATTCGCGGCATGGCTATCACCATAGTGACGGAGATAGTAAACAAAAGGCTAACCGTCAGTCAAACAGCGTTCAACAATGCGATTGGCTATTTGTACTGCAAGGCAGGACTTCCAGTTTCTCAACTCCCCCATCTTTGCGTTAAGAACGGCCGCAATACATTTCTATGGGAGGACTTTTTAAGTGATGTGTCTCCACCTATATAAGTGTCTCTGGCCTATATGCGCAGCAGATTTTTTTAATGACGGTAATGAAACTGATACCGTTGCTATTTTTAGATACCGCGGGATACCTTATTACCGTATTACCGCCCAACCCTAGTTTACAATGGGTCATATATGAACGATGGTCTATTAGTGTATGAACCAGATGAAACGGCACATGCTGGGACGAAGGTGGTTGTATGTGGACGTTTGATGATGGCTTAAAGTCCCAACAAAGCAGAAATTGTGCTTATTACTGTTTTAGTTAATGGGCCTTGCCCTATTTTTATTTTTTTTTATAACTTGTTTTAAACTGTGAAAGGACAGATCACTTACCTAAAGTCATGTGAGAAGTTGAGCTGCGTTCTCATGGCAGATGAGTGGATGAATTGATGAACGGATGAACATGATCCATTGGAAAGGGCCTTGTTGTTGTTATGGTGGTTGACGTCTAAAAAACGAAAGACATGGAAGCATTACTGGTTAATCAGGAGGCAGCAATTTCCGCAGTTCATTAACAGTCAAGATTGAAAAAAAAGTCATCAAAGTGAATAAATTGCCACTTCCAATTGGTCCAACATCGAGTGGTTTGGATTTTGATTTGGCACTGATGATGGCACCATCATCAGCATCCATAACTACGTAGAGCTACACCCGAAACACTGCCCTTTCTGCATTGTGACTTTAAGCACAAAATGGTAACGGGAGCATACCGGTGCCATTTTGCATGGGTTTGTCAGCAAGGTCCTCTGGTGGCTCAGTGCTCGTGGGTATGGGGGAACACATGGCGCGCTGCGTCCTCTGCATGGAGGCATTGTGTTTGTAGCGGTCCATGGAGAGGAACTCTGTAAAGTGCACATGTTCCTGCCTCTTGATGGGAGTCCCCTCATTAGACCAGGTGAGCCTCTGCAGGTGAATGCAGAGGCACTGTGGCAGCTGGAAGACAAACCACTTTTATGAGTTGAATAATCAAGTTTAATGATGAACTAATAATCCAGCCTGCAGAACTCATCCAGCTATCCTTAAATTAAGTGAAATGGGGATTTCAAAAGAACCGATAAATAATTGGATAAAACTTTGAGCAACCACTTTGTTGAAATACAAGCTGGACAGACTGTGTGGCATAACAAGGAAGCTTTGATACAATAAACTCAATTGCAACTGAATAAAATCGATAACCATATGTTGTTTTATTACATTATTGAGCCAGCACCGAGTAGACAAAGACACAGTGCAGATGCAAGCCTGATGAATGAACGTTACCTTTCCCAGTTTTAACTGTTTGATAAATGTTGTCCTTTGGTTTTCCAGAACATGGCCCTTTTCTCTTGCTCCCTGTTGAAGCAGTGAGAGGAAGAATGCATTACAAAACACTTTCCTCGTGTATATGGTGGAAGCAAACTGGGGGGGGAGCCTTGGTACCTTGGTGCAGTTTTCACACTCCACCTCCTTGATGGTTTCAGAAGAGATGAAATACTGAAGGCACTGGTCGAGCGAGACCGGCCGACCCTGTGAGGAGGGGAAAAAAAAAACGGTTAAACAAAATGTTTTTATCGTCATTAAACGTCTGAACTCACCGTTGTTTCTCACTTCTTACCCACTGAGGACACGGTATGGGTAAGGAAAGGCTTTCGAATGAGTCGTACCGCACCGGACTCTGAAAATGCAAACGAAAGAATGCATTACACCGTATATACATACGATATATATACAATGTTTTTCATGTTGACTGTCTGTTGACAAGTGGCGGGTACTTGGTGTTTGCAGCGCTTGCAAGACATGTTGCTCGTCAAACGGCCGTGGAAAGGATGCTGAAACCTCCAGGGACTCGGGATTGGATGAAGCGGGGCTGGAAGAAGAAACCGAGGAAACAGAAAGAGAGACATTGAAGGTGGAGTCCTGACCGGTGGAGTCCTGACTCCACCGGTTTCTGGGGACTTCCCATTACCAGCATAGGCCTGGAGGTGCGGCGTCGAGGGTGCTGCAGCACCCCCTGTTGGCCGAGAGTGAAATAATATCGGAAATAATATTGTGCTTTCTAAATCATTTGATTGATGAATTAGCATTACCTAGTATACAAGAAATATTCTTAGAAATAGCAAAGTTCTGATGGTAATGTAATGGAAGTAATGGAAAATGTTTTTTTTAATTACCAGGAAAAGGCGCTCTTTGTAACTTTTTATTAACTAGAGATCCAGGGGCCAGGTTGCTGAGAGGCCTCTAGGAGGATCCTCGAGGATTTGAGGAATCCCTTACATGTCTTTTCAAAGAAGCCCATATCTTTCCAAAGAATCACCCACACATCTAGGTCTACATTTTGAAAATTGTACTTTTATACAACATTTCCAAAATGTTCTCTCTGGGGACCATCTGGTGACCCCACTACATTCGCTTCAGCTAAGCAGCAATGGTTTGGGGAGGCCGTGGGGAGAGAAGCAACAGATAACTTTCGATCAGTTTCGTTTTCGCTTCTTATATGGCTGAAAGCCATGGTGTCATTCAGACACGTATAGTAATATATTTGTTTACCATCAGTCTTGATTTACATGATTTACATGCATCCTGTGCGTAAGAGACTTCATCAAGAGTAGTACTAAGCCTTTAGTCTATTGTTTTCACAGACTTCCATTACAATACGTAAGCATGCGCCCTTGCGCTACCATGCGTTTGCATGTGCATGGTCGAAGCGCAGCACCCATCGTGAAAAATATGTTCCAGTGCGCACGACCACAAGGTACTTTTATGGTAGCAACTAGGCACATAAGAAGGTACCTTACCTCTGCTTCTGCACCTCAGAGTCTGGTCATCTTGCTCTGGGATACTCTGTTGTATAGAAAAAGGCCATCATCATCATCATCATCATCGATCAATCAACTCATGGATCGTTTAGTGAATCTGTCAAATCCAGCACCCTCGTTCCATCCAAACAGAGCACTTGCCTCAAGGGACTCCATGTCAAACAGAGGAGAGACTCTGGGCAGCCGGTCCCTCTCCTCTTCCAGAGAGGACGTGAGGACATGAAAGAGCTCATGAGCATCCTAGGGCGGGGCAGAGACGGACACAAAACACAGACCGTTTTTACAGCGAGGACTCGCGTCGCAGTGGAAGGCGGTGTGGTCCGCGCGGCGAGACAAACACACCTGCTCTTCAAAGGAGCTGATGTGCCACCTGTACAATCTCAGGACGTCCAGCAGGCACCCGGCGTCGAGTACGTCCTCTTCCCCCGGCTGGTCTCTGGACAGGGCTGAGGAGCAAACCTTCACTGATCATGTCTGCGTTGGTGAAATGCCCACATTGCCGCCACGCGCGGATCAAGTCAATTATTGAACAAGAATGAATGAGATCATGATAACAAACAGTTTGTACCAACAGTTAATTCAGTGAGGTCATTTGAAGGCAAGATGAACAGTCTGTAATTAGTCATCTCTGGACCACCATTTTGAAGAATAGCAGGGAATGAGAGATTGGTGGGAGAGTGTAATTTATGTGTCAGGTTTACAACAAGTAAAGCTTTGTATTTATTATCATTTATAAAATGATGATAAACAGCAACGCAGCAAAGACAAACAGGAAAGCCAACTACGGTAATTTGAGGAAGGTATAGTACAACAAGTACCAACAAAGGCCATTCTCTCTTTCTCTCATTCTCTCTCTCTCCAACTCAACCTACAGCATGCATAGGTTGATTTAGACTTTAATAACAGGAGTACTTATAGGATGCCCAAAAGAATACTATCAATACTATCCATGGAAATACCACCGTTTTCTTGGCTTAATAAGTATTTTACCATGTAAAAACAGTAAAATGCTTATACCTTGTAGCTTAGCTGAAGATGTGTAGCACATAGGGACATAGTGATTAGCTAACCTTTGAGAAGGTTCAGGAGAGTGCTGGACAGCTGCTTGTCTTGACCGGACTGTCCCTCGGTCCTGCGTGAAAAGCTCTCCAGCCAGGCTATGAAGGAGGGACATGCTGCCAGACCCTGAAGCAATGAATTCATGAAGCAGGTATTTCCCAAGTTCAGCAAACCTGGAACCATCCCTGTGGAAGGAAAGGAGTCTTGGTAAATCACCACATTCTGCCAAACATGTAAATTCATCACCGCTGACCCTGATGGGCGACTCCTGTCAGTCAGTTAACTCTTGCTTCATCATAGTCACATTTAGCCCTAGTCAGTGATGGCATCTTCATGGTAGTACCTCTCTTCTTCTTCTTTTGCTCTGTTATTGGTCCCCATAGAATGTAAGCTCCGGCTGCAACTGCTGCAGCTATTCCACCAACAACACCCCAGTTCTTCATCATTCTGCTTCTGAAAACATAACAAACATATTAAATATGATGGTAATAATAATAATAATAATAATAATAATAATAATGTTAGTACACAATAAACACTTCCGTTCCAATCTTGGCGAATAACGATTAGTTCCTCTTAACATTTGGACTTAATAATATTAATGTATCAAGTGGCGAGGTCTGGTCTTAATGCAAGTGGAAGCACACAAACGTGACTACATCCATTTCATACAGTCTCAAGTCTGCGGATGAATGTTTGGCCATATGTTGGCAATTAATGCTAAGTACGATACGCAAGTATACATAACCTGGTGTCTTCTTCCATAATAATGTACTATGCATCTCTACTAGGAGTTGACTGCATTGCAACGCTTTGTAATATGAAAGGGTTGCTTATTGTAAAATTGTAATGTAAAATACGCTTAGTGATCTCACAAAGTATGCTAGCCACGACCAAAAATAGCCAGCGATAGCATTGTTGCTGATTGAACTACCCAACATCGTCATCAACATATTGAGTCCTGTGTTGGCCTCTAACCAAACACTACATCCCTCCAGGAAGACATCATGCAACCCTGAAACGCGCACAACTTTCTGCAAATGTGCTTTTTAGTAAACTACTTTATTACAAATGTTTAAGTTCTGTTTTTGGTTGATGTCTGCACATTACACGCAGCATACATTTTGACGTTCTGGATTTCTTGGACACAACAATCTAACGATAAGCTTAGGTCGTGTTTATACATTAAATAATAGTCTCAATTTGCTTATTGTGAACAAGAGTTTACCTGACAGTAGGTCCAGTACTGAGGAACTCTCGAACGAGCTTCTCAGAGCTCTCCGGTCGGCGCCACAACATTGTGTGTTACCATTGCGGAACTCCGTTTTATGGACTAATGTTCAGGCGGAATACAAAAGAAACCGCACCGCTGTGTGCACACGTTGGAGTCCGAAAATCAATGCATATTAATAGTTAAACGTTAAATGAATAAATAAATTAAAAAAAATCGTGTGTGTGTGTGTGTGTGTGTGTGTGTGTGTGTGTGTGTGTGTGTGTGTGTGTGTGGACACATACACACACACACAGCTTTATATACGAAGAGAGAGAAAGAGAGATTATATATATATATAGATATATATAGATAGATAGATAGATAGATAGATAGATAGATAGATAGATAGATAATCTTAATCTAATTGTGCAGAGCGACAGAGAGCACCAACATTCTTGAAATTACAAATGTTGTCAGCATTTGAAAAGTAGTAGTAGTCCATTAAAATGTTTTAATTTGGCAAAAGTAGCCTACCACCTACAATGCCACACTTTGAATAATTTTTGTGTGTTATATTGTGATATGGGTCAATATGTACATCCGCTAGGTTTGGTTTCACGTGAAACGTCAATAGTCAGCAGCACAGGTTGTCCTTCGATGCTATCCTAGAATTAAATTGATTTTGTGTTGCTGCTGTGACACGACCAAGGAGGAATCCCATTGGCTGCCGGCTGACGACCAGAACATGTCTCTGTCCTCGGTTCTGAAATCTCTGCTTATGGTGATAATGTGATTGCAATGAGGCAATACGGTGCGTCTTCTAGTGAACACCAAACATGGACGATGATTTATTTCAGTTGAGACAACTGCCGTAAGTAACAAACGCCGTTGAATGTCGTCCTGTCGTTGCATTTGTTCTGTTTTATTGAGCTTACTGAGACCTTACATCGCCCTCTGGCAGATTATGGTCGCTTTAAAAGCTTGGTGGACCCAGGATGGTCCGCGTTTGTATGAAATAGTCAAATATTATAACATAATGCACAACGTTAGCCTACATGTATTCAAATGAGCTGTAAGGGCTTCAGACTCAATATGAATAAAACATGTACGCCGCCTGTTCCTGACGATGCAGTTTATTTACAGCCAGCCACGTGATAGTGGGCGGCAGTATACCGTTTTTGTTTTGTTTATATCTTATTGAGAAGTATCCGTCGTCATTGAGATTAGTTTCTCCATCTTGTTTTGCCATCTATTATGTAACTCGATTTAGCTCAATTGTCCAGTTAACAGGATGGGAGTCGACGAGAAGCCTTCTATCTTCTCTCTGGGGAAACCCTCCTGACAGGAAGACAGTCCCTACGATATCACAACACTATTTTTTTAGTGATAGTCTATATGGCTGATGAGACATATAGGCTCTCAACAGCCAGATAGACTGAGATATACATATGTGATACAAAAGCATGGTTAAAAACAATGTTCATGTATATTTGAAAGGCCTATAACATTAACATCACTGTTTTTTTATGATGGTTCTCATTGTTATGATTATGAGAACTAGCTCAGACATGCATACACTAATTCAGACACACACACACACACGTGTGGGTGGGTGGGTTTGTGTGTGTGTGTGTGTGTGTGTGTGTGTGTGTGTGTGTGTGTGCATGCTGATGTTCTATGAGTGTTATGTAACTTGATATAGCTAAATTGTGTCCTTTTCCAATCTCTAGTGAAATGTAGGGTTTAAACTGGTGATAATAGCAAAATATTTTTAAAAAGATAGATAGATGAAATGCTACATATTGTTCCAAAAGCAGCACCACAGTATAAAACAATTATGAATTGGTAGAAGTGTGAATTTCCACAGAGTGGTCTCTTGCTGTGTCCCTGCCCTGCCTTTCCTCTAATGATTGTGATTAAACACCAGCAGTCGTCATCTCAGTGGCTCTTTGGTAGGCCATCTATTATCACCGCAGAGTGAGGGGGCATGGCTTCCTCCCATTTTAGAAAAGCC